>SCDZ01000096.1:0-268445 GCA_004143845.1 Drosophila lacertosa | reverse complement strand
GCACTTGCAAATGTCATATTTGTGGTTAAGTTTCCGGGACCAAACGAGGATCTGGCTGCAGTCGAAAAGAAGACGTCTGGGTTTGATTTGGAAGCTATGGTCGGACCGTTTTGAGAGTGTGTAGCGGTAGCTCGCTGTTGGATTCGACTTTTCATCTCCTTGTATACTGGGCGGCCTTTGTAGTTTGCCGTTGATTACCACCGCAGTTGCAACACATTTTTGTGTTAGGGTCGTCTTTGTTTGTTGTGCAGTGGGCGGAGTTCTGAAGCTCTCCACAAACTACACCACCGCTCGCAGTGAACAGTACGATATTCTATGTCCATATTCCTGACAATCATTCATTGAACTGGGCCTTTGCGTTTATATGGCTCTTCTACTGTTATTCTACGGTGCAGTAGGAACTGAAGTTTGTATATTGGGTGCACTTCATTTTTCCTTATTGACTTGCTGTCTGGTTCAAGTTCTGCCTTGAAGAGTGGTTGCGGCTTTCTATCCTTGTTTAAGATGTTGAAGACTGTCTTAGCGCTAAGTCCTTTCTTGTAGCGCCTTAGTTATTTCTGCGGGTGTTATATCAGGCTCAATGCCCTTTTATACGACTTGCACTCCCTTGCTGCTTTTCAGTTGCTGTTAATTTCAGTACTCTAAAGTTATTTTCAGACTTCGTTTGAATTTTGTGCCTTTGACGAGGGGAACTATGTGGAAATTGTCCGTCCCTATAAGCTCTATTATTTTTTTAACCAGTGCTCTACTGGAGCTTTTCACAGAAGTCAGATCGTCAAAGTTGTCTGGCAGAATTCCAAATCTGTTAGTATTAGATTACTTATCGCTTGTAACTGGGCTGGAATTACCGCGGGCTATTTTTGGCTTAGAGTTTAGGGGACTCGACTTTCTTTTAATTTGAATCTAATCTGCACGTTTGGCCTAGTTTTTTCATTGTTTATATTTTATTTAGCTGACAACGCTGCGGTCGATCCAATAGTTTTGGATTGCTTTGTTTTAATCGATGACTCATAGATGGCGTATTTTGCAGTCGACGGAATAGAGCGGACAGTCGATACTGTTGCAGTTCTTGTTGTAGTTACTGTTGCGGTAGTCAAAGAGGTCTTTTTGGCCAGTGCATACCTGCATAGTAGAGCATTCTGCGCTTTAAACCTTTTGAGATGTTGGTATCGACGGAAAGCAAGAGCACGCTCTCTCGCTCGATACGTGCGTTCGTCGGCTTGGAAATACGCTGCATTTAGTTGCAAAGAGAGACCACGCTCGTCTTGCTGAAGGTTCAGCTGGGTAAGCATTGGTTTTTGACTCATCGTCTTAGGCGAGGTTTAGTTTATTAACTTATTTCTGAGTTTATTGGTATTTATTATTTAATTTATTAATTATATTTTGCGATTTCATCACACTCAGCGCTTTTTCGCAATTTAAAGTATTTGTTGAAAGAATCTCTCACTACACTATTGAGTTTCAGAATTATTTTCCCGGAGCACAATAAAAATCACGTATACATGCGAAGGTAAAACTTGAAAAAACAATGAAAAAAAACCCCAAACGTTTCATCCTTTTTTTATTCCGATTATGATTTATATTGCTTCTTTGAGTCCGACATGTTGTTGATTAAATAAACCTCTTTTTGGAGGTGTTGCTTTGCTTTCGAATAAAAACTAGCGTTACATTTTTCAAGTAATGCAGGCATTAAGACTTGTGATTTTCTAACATTGATTTGTAGTTACAAATTTCAGTACTTTTGAGTCACATTTTTCAAGCGAATTGGATTTATATACATACATATATACATGTAAATGTGATTTTTAATTCTTCCGCTAAAATCTCAACTGCAAGGGTCTTTTATAAAAATAGATAGTAAATATTTTTATAATTACAAATGTTTTATAGAAACTATTTTGTAATATCGAGAATTTCGACTCTCGCCACGAGTACTCAAGTCGAAATATTCTCTTATGTAGGCTGCGGTTAATATAATTCCAAGCAGCACTAATATACACACAAACTCGCTTTTAGCTGTAAAATTTGACCTATGTTGATTCTACGATCGAGATAATGGTCTTCCAGCATATATCTAACAGCCATTTAAGAAAATAGGATTGAATCGTAGGTGCACAAGTTTGAAGGGGCACAGTAAGTGGACAAATTATAGAATAAAGATAAGGTAGTAAGCCGATATTTCGATAAAGCATCGGGTCAAATCCAACTAGACTGTTGCTTAAGGCAACGATCGAACTCTAGGCATTGGGTCATACGAATTGCCACTAACGAACTCCACAAGGTGAGAGCGAAGAACAAATCGCGCTTTGATAATTGCTGCAGCCGATTTGGTAAGTCTTATAGAGACCCTTCTGTAAATGCAGTACTAAAGGGGGGAGAGTGGGCCAGGTCTGGCGAAGTCGTTTGTTTGTTTAGCGAGAAGACATTTATTTAGCACCAATTAGGCTGGTATAAAAATAACAATAGCCTCATCCGAGACTGAGAAGTATGCCCACAATGCAATAGGTAAAATTTGGTGTCAGTCTCGTTGGTCTACGTTCATTGGGTATGAGATGCAGCGGAGTTGAGCGCTTATTCTCCAAATTATCTTAGGATACGACCTTATTCCGAGTAGCATTTATAAGAGACAACCAAATGTCAATATAACACCTATTCGAGTGCTCATACTACGGCGTTCACCCAGCACCCAGCCCACATGATAAATTAAAAATTATGACTTCTTCAAAATATACCCGGTTACCAATGAGAGCCGTAGGCAGAGTCCCAAGAATATTGATAGCCAAACATTTAAGGGTGCCGCCGATGGAACAGCTATGCACCCGATTCACAGTGGGCACACTATGGGCACTACGACGCATTTCTTGTTTTTCGTCATTGCCGAAACTGTCTTAGTGTAGGGTGTTTAAGAGAAGCTGGCATGCTTTGCCTTTGGGAGCAACAAGATTATATTGGCGGGAACATAACGCCTTCATTGTTATTTTGTACAGCTTTTTCTCGAGTGAGGCTGCCAACATTTCCGTGATGCTTGCCACTTTAGTATTTGTTGTCCATATTATACTGCAGCAGACGACAGGGTGTGGTTGTGGCTCATATACTGGCCATACACTATTTGGACAATGGGTTTAATAATGGTTATTATTAGTAATGGTAGGCCCATCGTGTGGTGCTCCAGTAGATCTCCGAACCTTAACGCTGAAATTCAGTATTGCCATTTACTGGAATGTATTCGTGGAGTACTGTGAGTGGGCAGAGTTCTCTTTTTAAAGATGCACTGGAGCGGGTGGGTGCTTGGTTTAGTTTCCCGTCTAAGCCCCGTCGACTGTGAGATGGGTGGAGGGTTCGCTTAGCTTTGGCTAGAGTGTTGGCCATTGGCAGTATGCCTGCGTTGTGGAACGCACAATTGTAACGTTTGACAAGGTACTCGGTAAATCGATTGCCTTCTGAAAGTACACACGCATTATATATATAAAACCGCGTTTCTGCAGATGGTTCCGACACCCTACTCTCGTTGCAAGATAGTCTCTTGTGCTTGCTGGCTTTAGTGATCGATGTATTTGCAAACACACCTAAATATAGACACTGTTATATAGGCAGGCGCATTATGTCCGCTATGTAGGGATGCTACTTAGATGTGTTAACCCGCTTTTAGCATAACAGTTTTACTTATTTTCAATTTATCATAGAAAAACATTACAATCAATCTTTTACTGAGCATTTTACTTCCTATAATATCATGCAACACTTTACAGTACCATTTATATGTTATTCATTAAATTACATCTTGTTATATATTTGTACAACTCTATATATATAGCTTTAATCTCCCATACCTTTTAAAATTTCACCACCAAGACTTCTATAATATATATGTATATATATATATATATATAGTTCCGTTGATATCTCAATAGTGGTTTGAATAGTCTGAGCTCAGTGACCCTCCATTTCCATTCTGTTCCCTTTCATCCGTTAGTCACACTTGAAGTAAGCCACATATGATTTTTGAGTTGATTTGGTACTTTGACTGTATATGTTTATAATTGGCTTTACATTCAACAATGTCATTGCTTGCCTTAAATTTAACAGTACATCGTGGCCTCTGTTAATATTTGGCCTTGATGGGTTTATATTTAACATTGGATAGTCGACATTTTTCTTTTTATTTAGCATCCTCCGTTATTTCTTAGAAACCAAAACTGAAAGCTCAAAGTCAAATAATGTAATAAAATCACTGGCACATCTGCCTACCAAAGCAGAGTAGAGTTGAGCTATTGTAACTCTACCGTTAGATGATTTCAGACTAAAATAACTAATAATTAATCAGTTGATTTATATGTAAGTTAACTACATTAGTTGTGGGCCACAAATTACTTAATTTTCATTTCAATAGTTCATATTAGGGAATTCACAGCGATGTCTTGATTTTGTGCTTAAATATACATTAAAAATAATATGACTAGAAGCTTAGAATACTTTATCTGAAGAAGCCTGCAAGAAATGTGGACAAAATGGTTCAAGGCCACCGACACTGCAATTCTTTAAAATCGGTATCTTGTAAGTAGTGTCACCCAACAGTTTACATAAGATACGAGATATTCCTTGTTTACTGGTGATTGTTTAGCACATAAACACTTAAAAAATAGCCGATGATGTTTACACGTTGTCAAAACGCTTCATAACCAGTAAGAATGTCGGTGGACCGATAATGCAAATTAAGGGTAACCTGTTTTAATCTGAGCCCCTTTAAATTATTCTGTGGACTTGCTATTCTCTTAGAGGAAAAATTTCCTACCTTAAGATGCTGTACGGTATTATGAATTATTTCAATTTGCATTTGCAAGACAGGCAATAAGAAATTGATTTTCAAATTATTATAGCTCCTCATATTTTATAGAAATCTGATAAGCATATCGCTAATAGAATATATATCCTGAGTATATAAAAACGAGTGTTTAAATATGGGTCAATATGCTATGAAGGAAAATATATTTGGTATATCAAAATAGTGCCTAATGGTCTCTGTTTGGTATTTTTCTGTAGTTTTGTTAATTTATATTAAACTAATTGTATGGCGTTGGATTAATAGGTGCACAGAAAATAATTCAGTAGATAGCAAACACATGTTAGATCCGAGAAGGACATTTTAGTTTTTGTTTAATTATACGAAGCTGCAGCTGTGTAGATCCCGTCTTAACTTACATTGATTCTGAACGCGTTAAAATAGCTAAAGGGATTGATTAATTGCCGAATTAACAGCTCCCCAGTGGGCATTATAGGTTTAATAATGAACGGTATATAGCAGCGAATATAGAAAAAATTTAGCAGCTCAATACGAGTATCGCGTACACCAGTTTATTTTTGTTGTTTACCTTAAAAAAGAAACCGTATTGTCATTTATTAGTGCTCGCACAGGGATCAATAATTCATGTTACATTACATTTAAATAAATGTAACTTCTTCTACCGCGAGAGCTTAATTATCTTTAACTTCAACCATGCCACTGTTAAGGTTGCTATTCGATGAATTGTTGTTATTTAAACTCCCAGTCCGACCTCAAAATTCGGATGTTTAGTTGCACACTTCTGGCGCTGTTGTCCACAATAACTGAGAAATTGAAATTATATATAATGGGACAGTTGTTCTTTTGCAAAGCAGCCTCCAATACACAAGATCTTCAACTTTCTTAACATTATTTCAGAGTGAACCCAAATAGATTTTCGAAATATAGTAACTATATATAGATTATCTATAAAAAATTTATTGGCATTCGCATTCGATGTAGGTGTGAATCTGAATAGTGGGATCAACCATTAAAATGCCATTTAACAATCTTTGTGACGATGAGTTGCAGAGCACGTTGAAAACTTCACTCAACTTAGTGGATGTACTTTGAATTATATAAAATCAAATAATAAGACTTAATTAAGATTAAGAAAATAACGTCTTTATGAATTCAATATATATTCCTGGTAGCTTAAAGGCAGTTTATATATTTTAGCCACGTTATACGATGCATTAAGCCATTGTAAACAAAAATTAAGAGAAAAGCTTAACTACGGCGATCCAAATGTAAGCAAGTGGCTCTTTGTGGAAACGACTTTGGTTTGTAGAAAAACAGTCGACATGATCATCATTACGAATATCGATAAATACGTTGGATGCAAGCATCAGTTGAGTGCGTTAAAGCTTTAGAATCATGATTTTTAAACTGATACGACAATAGTAATGAATATATAGTAAAGTAATATATATAATATAGTTATGTATTGTAATGATATAAACTGTTATTTTTATGGCAACACACATATGTATATATATATTAGCTAATGTTCATAATAATATATCTAAATTCATGATATAAATTAATATTTTTTACAAAATTTCTGTGCAGCTGTGAGAGAAAATCCATAATCCATATTAAATCCAAATGTTTTTTGTTGACTTATCGAAATATTTTAAGTCAAATTTTTTTAATCACAGTGGTTTCAGAATTACCTTTCCTTTGCAAAAGGTAAATTTTCATGATCCTAAGCAATTCTTTAACTTTGATAAGTTAAAGCTCAAGTCTTCCGAGCTGTCTTCCTCTTTCTTTCATGGTCCCATATTCACAACATATTCTTGTTTTCTCTAATAATATTTCGTATCCTTATACCATAGATTCTTTCAATTCCATCGTTGCTCCCACTATATAAAAATCATCTATTATTTCTGTTTTATAATCCTTAAAAATTTCATACTCTGCTGGACTTGTTTGTTGTTTTGTAAAGACTCGGTCAACTATGACCAATTTTTTAATCTATCTTAACTTTTTATCTTATTTATATATGCCCTTCCCTCGGTAGTAGCTTATTCTCGTAACTTTTATTATCGTACTTCGGCTATTTATATCACATACTTGCATGCAGAACGTCGCCTACTCCATTGAAAATTCTTTGCAATGCATTTAGGGTGTTTAAAAGTAATATATATAAAATTCTTGGAATTTAAGCTTTTTAAAATACTCACCTAACTTTAGATGGAACTTTGTTTCGGACCTAACTTCAGTACTTATTACATATCTGTAATTACACAGATCGCAGTGACTGGCAGAATGGTAGTAGTTTAGGGAACATTAAGTGCCTTACAGATAGATCAGAAAAAGAACAAGGTTCAGAAGACCTTAGTTTCTATTGGTACTACCTTCTTACCAAAAGTCTTCTGAACTGAGATTCATGCCATCAAGTTCATCTTTAATGTAGTGTGCAAATGCAGGTAACAGGCAGATTGAGACATTTCCAAAATAAAATAAACCATACTTTTTATTAAGACGATGAGTTGATTGAGACATTGCCGTCCGTATGTATGAACACATCTTTGACAAATGAATATCGGGCTCAACACGCAAAACACGCTTATAAGTTTTTTCTTCCATATCTTGTCCCAATTTTTTTATATTGGACAATAGTTGTAAGACTAAAAGAGCAGGAGCCGAAAATTAGTTTCATTATGATCTAAATTAATACTTGTACTTTTAATACTGCGCCATTCAGTTGCATAAAACAAAAAACTATCAAATACTAGAGCCTTGTTACTTGGGCTGTAAATAGATTTAGATACCCTTTAAACTTGTACATATTCCATGACGGTTATATATGATTCTTAGAAGTTACTGAATTTGGTTTCCATAGCAGCCGCTAAGTAAAGTGCGCAGCTTACGGCGAGTGTTTGTGTGTCTACATGTGTGTGTGTGAATGATAATTATACAAACCTAAGTTTGTAATTCTTTTATGCATGTATTCCCACTAAAATTGTCGTACGTATATGTTCTGATATATTTAGGTGTACACCGCTGTAGATAAATTTTAAAAACACAAGTACTGTATTTTAAAAAGTTCACACTAATAAGTACATACGTATATTGTGCGATGTATGTATATAAAAAAAAACATTATAATTGCAGAAGACTTATGGTTATTTAATTTCTAATAGTAATTTAGGCTGTGTGTCTTGCCAGTGATAAAGCTCAACACCTTTCGTAACATACACATAGAAACGATATAGTATATACAAATGTAATCGATATTTTATTATAAGAGTATAGGAACATTTTAGTTAAGATACTTATAAGTTTCAGCATCAGCAGAGTGGGGCAACTTTTGGTGCTGCCACTTCGTCCAAAATAGTTCACGTACACATATCGAAAAGTCGATACGCGTATTATTAATCGGAAATTTACAAGTCACCACGAAAGACTTCAATTGCAAACAAGTTCTGCAGTTATTTACAATTTTCCGTTTATAGTAAAACATATCGCGCTACATTATTTAGTTTGGAGTCCAAAATGTGGATTCATTTCAGTATGTTTTTGTGATTAATAAAAAATATATAACATATATAGTAAAGGGATGAATGTATGTAATTTTTAATAAATATGTATATGCATTTATAAATGCATATGTACATATAAGTTGCTGCGTTTTAAATTAACAAAATTGTGCAAGTGTCGAATGAAATTATAAAATTATTAATATTATGTAAAATACGGGTATCACAAAAACTACAACTATGCGCGTGCATATAAACAAATTGTCCACTGCCACAAAATAATTGTACGTATCTACATACTATGTTGACATGGGTGTAAGCAAAAACATACGTGCGTATAAACCAAATATGTGTTATATCTTCTATTATGTTACAATACGTAAAGAGGCATCCACATACAAGTGTATTAATACACGTTTACGTCTTTCTCAAACTACGCAAGAATGGTTTAAAATATAAATACGAATATGTATGTATACATGTTTTTGTAAACAAGACGCTCAGATAGGTTTATATGTGTGTATGGAACATCTTCAAATATCTGTAGCAGCATCATCAATGCGTTAAACAGTCAAATGCATGTACATACATACAAAAATGTAAGCCAGGCATGTGTTAAATCATAGAGTACAGCTGAAGCAATGTCCTATTACAAATTATGGTAACACAACGTATACACACATATTTACACCTTTAAACACACAGACATACATGCGTAATTTGTTTCCACAACGAATATGTGTATGTATGTATATATGCTTGTATTTTATTAAAGGGGTGTGTGAGTCAAATTTGTTTGATTTTGAAAATATCAGTGTTAACATGAACTCGGAAACAAAACGATTTGATATTGTATATCTACAGTTTTAATTTGTATATTTCACGGCACACCACATACTATGGATTGGTGCATAGACTTTTGACAATTGACAATTTTTTCATTTAACAAAACAGTTTAATATCTCATGTACACATGTAAAAAGTATTTTACGCATGTGCCTGTGTAAAAGTGTGTACGTTCTTCTTACCGGAACTAAATACATATACATATATATAAGCACATACATATGCATTTATGTATACTCACTTAAATAATACAAAATATACAAGAACACCATTTGGAATATTTTAGTCTGAAGATACTTAGTTTAAATAACATATATCAGCCCTCGGTAGTTAATTATCAAATTTTCCAAAAGATTAAATTCAAGACTAGGCGTTCAAATATATTTTTGACAAGGCTTGATGTGGTAGTTTTGAATAGAATATGATTATTGGTAACACACCAATATGCTGGTTTTCATTATTTTTTCTTAACAAAATTTGGAATTTGTAAGTTGGCAGGCTATCTTAGTTTGAATCGCGGTGCGGAAAATTTAAATATAGTTGGAAATTCAAATTAAAAAATTAAACGCACTCAGTTCATTAGGAAAAGCATCTAAAAATATATTGGTTAAAAATTTTTAGCTTTTACAATCATATATCTGACTGTTAATATTTTTAACAACCCATGGCTTTTTTATCTAAATATGTAAAAAAATGTTTATTGTGTCCAAGTAAATGATATCATTGAAAAATGTTACAAATCAAGGAAAAAAATGAATATATAAAACACAGGTCCCACTTGAAGTTTTAGCATATATTGATTCCGAAATCTACGTGATTATCAACAAACAACAGACAAATTGATATAGCTATATCGGTTATTGATGCTTAAAAAAATATACAGCTGTGTTTATGGAAATAGCATTCTCGCACCTCAGAACTTTCAAAACTGTTTTTAAGCCACTTTCAGTTTTCCAAATTAATCAAGCGATGCCTTTTTAGAAAGGCTAGTATGTAACCATTATTGAACCAATCGTGGCACATTCGGTCATTCTTCTTCTTGTTTTTTATGTTTTTACGCAAATATCCACGAAAAGAGCTGTTCATGGAAATATCAGTGTTTATTTGAAATTTAAAAAAAAACCAGCGGAACAAGCCAGACCGTTATTGCCACAATCATGACTTCATTTTTTTTACCCATTATAACCCAAATAGCTCTTTGACAATCTTATATATTTAGAAAACTCAATAGAAAAAAGATCAGAAAAACTCACCAAGCTATCAAAAATTACAACATTTTTTAATGCTTGATTTTTGGTAATTATAAAATTTATGTTTTTGTTTAATTATTATTTAATTCATTTCATGTTTTTAAACCTAATGTTTCTGTTTAATTTACCTTTAATATCTAAGACGTATAAATTAATGTGTAATATTGATTTGTTTACTTCCAATAATGTGAAGTATGTAAACATTTTCTGAATTATAAAAGCCTCGTTAAATGGAAATTTCTATAAATCGCATTGCTATGTAATTCGTCAAAACTTCATTCTCTTGTCATTTCGAATTATCGGGACTCGACATATATGTATATATTTCAGAAAGCTCCATATCGTTGCTTATAATCAATTTTTTTATTTAAAGCCTCTTAAATAATCTTACTTGTTAATGCAATATCAGTTTTATTAACTAATATCACTTTTAAATCTATAATTCTTTTCTTAAGTTGTGTATTTATATATACACATATATAAATATATATATTTAAGGGTGGTCTTAACCATTCCATCTAAAACAGTATTCATTTTCGAAGTCCCAAAAAAATGGTTTTACTTCGGCTATAAGGACCTAATTTTAAAAGCATTTTTTGTCCACCAACTATTTTAAATGTGTACATATGCGCGTCAATCTCACTCATTATAAGAGCTAGTGCTTGAAAGTTTATTTTGTTAAGTTCATTTATACACAGATCAGCATATCTTAAAAACTATAGCCGTCCGGTATGTTTCTGTTGAGGTTACGCTCGTCGTTGCATAGCACAATTTTAAAGACAATCCTAACACAAATTAATTCAAATATTACAGTCTTGAGTTTTGGTTTGTATACAACTTTGTATGTGTAAGTATGGGAATGCTAACATTCCACGTCTCCAATCCTCAAACACAAACTCATATGCTTACTTGGATATGCTTTCTTTAGACTGTTTTATTCAGTCTCGAAAATAATGTACACACTACAGTGCTGTAGAAGTTCATCTTGAAAATCTGCTTATGCAGTACATTTTGACTAGACTATAGAAGGTAGACTATATTGTACATCTCATTATTTATTACTTAGTATAAAGTAAATGTAGTCGAGTAGCTAAGATTGCAATTAAAGGGCCGAATAATTATTAGTTCTTTCAATAAACAATATTTTTACATTTCTCCGTGTTTTTTTCAGTTACCATTAATTGTGAGCGACACAATCTGATCAAAGGTAATCAATAAAAAACATGCGCAGACTGGACTCATTGTAAACAAAATTATAAACATCAGTTTAATGTTATCATAAAATAACCAGCAAAAAAATGGAAACAATTAATATAAATGATAAACTGTAAAAGCCTACAACAAAATAATTCGCAATATAAATTTAATCTTTAATGCACAAGACCCTACCCATCATAAAAATCCACTAATAATCAGACTGTTCAAGTTAAATATTAGTCGTTTTCGATTGCGACACGAAAAATGACATTTTTAGAGATGAAGCATTTTCTCTTGTGGACAATTATAATGACTATTGTGCTACACACTGCAGCAAGTGTAGATGCTGTAACTGGCATGCAAGGCGTTCCGACATGGATGTAAGTATAAAACTATTAACAATTTTGTTATGCTAAGAAAAATTGACAATTGCAGTAAAATATTTATGTAATGCCATTTATTTATTAAATGTTATCCGATATGCATAATACAATTCTTTTTAATTTCGAAAAAGCTATTTCGGCCAAAGCGTTAAATCTTGACGAAATCCAATAGTAATAGCTTAATTTATTTAACATCGCACTTAGGTGTGGCCTACGTACCGATTCTCGTTTTTATTATAAAAACAATATTTTTTTATCCGTCCATTGGGAAATGAAAAAAATGTAGATCTTTAATTTAAGTAGAACTGACGAACCATTTTATTGATGTTAAAAATCAATAAAAAAAGTTACAAATTTAAAAAAAAGTCACCGATTTCGTATGCGGCGGCAAAACAATTTCTCATTTAAAAAACCCTTCTAAAATGTTTTATTGTGTTTAACCAGTTAGATTGCAATACTATTCAAAATTGTTGTGAATTTCTAAGAAGCTGAAATGTTTTCATTAGTTCTAATTATTTAAATAAATTCTACATATTTTTAACTTCATATATCACATCCCAGATGAACCATTAAATGTCGTAGTTTGTTTTCATAAGCTATAAAATTTCTTTAGGTCCGTTCATAACTCGATCAGAATGAATTATAACACTAGTCGTTTTTTATCCACTCTGTTTAGCGATGCCATTAGCAGATACAATGACATTCGTATAGTCGTATTTAAAATTTAAAATTATAAAATTTTTATTTATTAAATGCGTATATAGAGAATCTAAAACCATAGAAAAATTAAATAATGATATAAATTTGATTTAAGAGTGCATGCTAAGATTACTAGGAATGAATTCGGCGCTATCAAGTAAATTTGTCATTTTATGTTCTGTAAGCAAGTCAGATGTATCACCACCCACATAATACGGATTATCTGGCAAAAAAAAAAAAAAAAAATAGGATAACCTCGCCATATTTGCGCCATAAAATGACGAATGATCAAATGTATCGTGAAGAAACTTTAAAATCGGTAGACTTGAATCTCAAAAAATTTCGACATTGATATATAGATTCGACTGTGGATACTAATAGAAAATATACATATATAGATAAAATTAAGTGATAGATTTATGACAAATGCAATGTAAATTTCAATAATCAATAAATTTCGCACTTAAGCTTCGCACTTAAGCTAAATAAAATTAATTATTTTTTAAGTGTAGGGGCAGAGGACTTGGTAACATTTTAGCTCTGTCTAGATGAAATTATAAAACTTATCAAGAGCTATATTCTTATTTGTCAAAGCTTTTCAGCTTAAATTAATAAGGAAGCGTATCTATTTACTGAAATATACAAATGAGTACAGTTTCGAAGTTAAAGTATCCGCAATTGCAATAATTATTACCATACCAAAGGCAGCCTTCCTATATGTGTTATTTTTAGTTTGAAATCGCTGACGCACAGCTGATAAGCTTTTAAGTTTAACTGCCTCAATCTTTGACTCACTATGTTGAATTTTTCGCATATTTAAAAAAAAATAATCTGTGCTTGAAGCTGTTTTTGAGTGCCATCAAATAAAAAAAGTCTCATTAAGAGCCATGAATTAGTTGAACATTTATACTTATCAGGAGCGGTTGTACCAGCAGTCTATCATATAGCGCGTTATACTCTTTGTATACTATATGCATCGACAAATAAACCGAGAAACACATGTTTAATGCATAACGAATAACTGATAACACTCAAAATAACTAAAATCTAAATTTTAAAACATATAGAACAAGCTAGAAATAATTTTTTTCTCAGGATCTACGCATTTAACAAGCAGTTTTCCAAAAGCCTTATCTTAAACTGGAAATGCTCTTAAGTGTTCCTTCCAGTTTCCTTTTGGTGTTCTTTTGCGTGGCACCTACATACTCCGTGTCAAGCACATGGGGAAACATTTCAAATTCGGCGCAGTTATTACATGCTGAAAACGTTGTGTACGGGTCTTCACCGGAAAAATATGTGAATCATGAGATTAAATATCCAATAAATGTAAGCAATGTCTAAAACTATACTGATTATTACAGATTAATACAGCTGATAATAAGTCTATAAAAATTTTAATCCCTAAAGCAATTGATTAAATTATTACCTTTTGATTAAGATGCAGCATTACATCAAGGTTACAATAATGTGCACCTAATAAATTGTTCTATTGTACTTTGTCGTTCGTCAAATAGACTTATACTTATACAACAATTTTAAATTTCGGATAGCCAGAGTACTTAGACTGCAAAATAAATATAATAATGTCTGCCTACTACCACAGGCCCCTTATTTAAAGTTGATAGCCTTTTAAGCAAAGTATTTGTGTTGAAATTTTCTTACTGAATTTTTGGAAATCCAATTGTGAAACACATATAAAATTGCACTTTCAATGTCTAAACGCACATAAAAATACACATTCGATCACATAAACAATCGTGAGTTATGTTATAAAGTTGACAGAATACAATAAAGTTCGGTTAACCCAAAAGTACTTTCGCACTAAATATTTATTTAATTAAATCAATCATGTCTTATTCTCTTTAAAATATTCTCTTATAAACATATTAATGATTAATATTTTCGATATTTTACCAGAATAAAATTGACAGGCATTATATAAAATGAACAAATAGTCTACGGAAAAATATTGTACTGGGTCTAGTTCTTAAAGTCGATGAGGTATTTTCGAAAAAGTGCAAACATTTATATTTATTAATAATAAGCGAACATGTCGTGTTATCGGCAGTTTATAATAAAACTGATATTTGTATGGTTTACAGAAACCTATCAAAAACTTAAAGTATATAGCACCAGAAACTATAATTGCCAGAGATCTGAAGTTTGGTTTTTAAATTTAAGATCCTTATATATTATTTAAATCACCAATGTTCACCTAACATTAAAAGAAATTATATTGATTTTATAAACATCTATCTCACATTCCATATTGCGTGCCTAATTAAAGAGCATGAAGTATTGCCGTTAAGTAAATATTGTGTTTGTGTATGTTTTTTTTTAAATACGAATCTATTGAAGCTTATAGAAGGGATTATTTAGTCAGGAACTGCGCTTAAATCACGTTGACATTTATTTAAAAAAAATTAAATGTGTTTATATTTTGTATCATGTCCGTATTGCTGGCAGAAATTGTCCTCTTTTATTATATACCCAATTAAATTTAACACAGTTCCATCAGGTAGAAAAGATTATTCGGTTTATCTTCTGCATTTAATATATAATTTATAATTTAATGTGATCAAAATTTACTGGACAATAGCTGATGCTATTTTTTAATATGAACGAGGCCTAATTTTTCTACCTCAAAGTTAAAAAAGATTGTTAAGAATATTGTTAGCTTTAGTTAAATTTTTTTTGACAACCTATCTATTTTCTGAATGCTTAATTTTGCAGTTACGATGTTATGAGTCGGGTCATTTTAACATCAATATTTTCTTCCCCGCCCATTGCTTTTAAAATTGTCTACATTCTTTCTTTCATATTTTCCATTATTCATACCTAAAAACCAGCTTAACATTATTTTACTAACGTACGTGATTTCGAAAAAAGTACCCTTTCTAACACCACAAAAAATAAATATTTCGGTTTTCACACACTTTAGGGTATTGGTAATGGGCGCATCATAACGGGCATACGAGCATTTGACCAGGTGACAAACAACACGGGAGGCCATGCAACGATATATTCTGGAGGCCCTGGTTTTAACTTTGTCAACATCAAACTGCAATCGCAGTATAATTATGGCTTAATATTTCGTGTTGAAATTTATGTTAAATAAATAACTTAGCAATTTTTATAAAATTATCTTAAAAAAATTTTTAAAAATTATTTCGGTTTAATAAACGGTAATGCTGAAATTTCGTCAACCAATTAAAGCGGAGTTTGACTGATAAACTTTGTTTTAATCTTTAAATTGTATACAGTTTGGTTTAAGCATATAAAATGTTAGTAAAGTAAAATAAAAAATCGCCGCGAATGTAAGTCATATATGTATTTGCATAATATTCGGTGAACGTTGCACTTGAATAAATAACATTTACAAATATCTTATGTTTAAAGCAGCATTATTACATTTAGTTTAAACCAACGAGTGTGCACACTTTTGGGTTTCATATAACAGTGCCTTACAAACACATATACTACGGAATATATGCTTTTTTGTGCCAAACAAATTAAATTATACTAAATATTCATCAAAATTTAAGTTTGTTTTAGGGGTTTATTATGCACCCCATATTTCAATTTGAGACTTAATACCACCGCCGCGTGCAGAGGTGAATTTAACGGTTAATGTTGTTGAGCCTACACCACCACTCGTTATTTCAGCAGTGGCGCCTCGGATCCGTTTTAGGTTTGTTATATTAATGTACTGAATAGTTTTTGCCGTTCCCGCCTGAGTTAGCGTGTATGTCTTAGTTGTTGTTTGGAGAAGTGTTTTAGTTCTGGTAATAATTTCACGTGCGATGAGTTCACTAGTTGCCTGCTTAGCACCCCAGGTGTAATCGTATCCTTCGCCATTGTTTCCGCCCAACCCATAGGTTAAACAGATGCTGGTGCATATGACAAGAATAAATACAAGACTGAAGTTCATCGTATTTGGGCGTAAAGAATGAATTGAACTGATGATTCGATTGAGACTGACTCTCTTTTATACAAGCACTTGTGGGCGAGAAATCGCTGCCTATAGTTGCCCTACTTTGATAATTTAGTTTTGACAGCTCTGTCGATTGTAATGGCAACACCTGGATCCGTATCTTTGACAAACATACAAGCCGATAAATAACTTGTTAAAAAGTCAAAATGTTGAAACACCTGTACAAATTCTTGAATGATGGATGTGTCAATAACGAAATAGTTTAAAAACTTCTTTATTGTAACAGAAACTGTGCTTTTGAGAATAAGATAATTTTTTTGTGCCCCATTTAAAGTTTATCGGTTTTTATTGCTTGCAATAATTAGTATTTGTCTGCAAGTTACCTTTGCAGACAACATAATTAAGTCTATCGAAAATGTGCAATAAATACTATTCTGTACTACATTTTACGTCCCTTTGTTTATGAACAACGTAGTCATGATAATTGCATTTATTATTTTTCAGTATAATGGTATTGTGCCAAAGGTATTGAAATTAATTAAAAGGCAAAAAGCCAAACCCTTGCAAACTTAAGGATTCATTACCTTCAAGAAAAAATTGTTTTTATAAAGACATTTCTACAACTTTAAAAGAGCATTACAATCTTTACACAAATCGATTCGCAGCGGTCTTATATTTATACTTTTGTGATGAAGGGGAGGAGCAGTATCAAAGATATTTAATATACATATTTCTGAAACTGAACAAATAGTGTCTGAGTATCTGAAAAAAAATGTAAATTATATAGGATACGTCAAAGTTGAGGAATATATTAATAAATCAAATACGATTAGCAATAGTTTGCAGTTTTCAAAGTTGCTGCGTTTACACAGACGAACTTACACAAATCTTAATTATCTCAGCACTTCGTCCTGATCAAGACAATTAAAACTTAATAGGCTCATGAACGCCCCCTTTTGCCTGTAACATATATTTCTTTTGCCTAAAACCATAATATCATTTTATCCATTATCAATAAGTAAAGATACTAAAATGTACGCTGTGTGTTACACCTAAAATCATTATTATCGTTCAAAATTCTTAATCAAGAATTTAACTCTCGAAATATTGCAAACTTAAGCAAAAATAATTGTTTATACGTTTCATCATTTTTTTTGATAGATATATATTTACTTAACCGTTTTGTCACATCCAATACTTTTGCTTAAAACGTACTGGATAGGATGTAGCTTCTATTACATTGGTTATACCCTCAAATCTTACTAAGAAGTAAAAAATATTAAATTAATTTTTATTCATATTTTGGCAACTTACTGTACTCAACTATGTTTCTCTCATTTTACCAGCTGCCTAGGACTTAGCTCGCCATTTATTGAATTTGGTGCGCAGGAGGAACAGCTAGCCAATACAAGTATACCACTGAATATAACCAAAGATGAACAAGCCTACATGCATCAAGAAGGCTTGCGTAAACTGGGTACATTCATTAAGCCGGTGGATCTTCGCGATTCTGTGACAGGCTACGTCAAAGCCGACCTTACTAAAAGACTGGAAACGCCTAGCATGCAGGCTCGTCGTATACATCCGATTCAGGAGGAAATGGACCAGAAACAGATAATTTTGCTTGATGAAGATACTGATGAAAACGGTCTTCCAGCCAGCCTTACGGATGAAGACCGTAAATTCATCGTGCCTATGGCATTAAAAAACTCATCGCCTGAGTTGCGGTGGTCAGTTTCTAGTAAAATGCCTGTTGTGTCCACCACACCTCCAACACGATCTGTCCTAGCCTTGGCGACAAGACGACGAAGTACCGCAACGCATTCAACGACCACAAAACCACCTGATCCTACATCAAATATTGACGACCTTAAAAAACATATACTTTTTTTACACAATATGACAAAAAGTGACAATAATTTTGAGTCAAAATTTGTGAAATTCCCTAGCTTACAAAAAGAAAAATCCAAACAGTCTACAGGATCGACTGCGAGTGTGAAGCGGCCCCAAAGACCAATACTTCAGTATGCCGCTCCAATAGCTCCGCCTACACGAAAAGTACCTTTGGGAGCACACACACCAGGACAAAAGCCATTTGGTGGATATTACCACAATGACGAAGAGGCAAACAATTTTTTTCAGACTATTGGTGACTCCGTTGGTACAATGGATCCAAGTAAAGAGCATGGTAATTTTGATATAGTCCCTCAAGTCCATTTGCTTAGTGATGATCAATCGACGACAACGAAAACCGTGCCTATGACAACTATGCCAACTATTTTGGAGACAACATCTAAGCGAACTACAAAGCGTCCTGTTTGTTTAAGAAATCCGGACTCTCCAAAATGTGTGCGCCAGCGCCAGCGCGAAGAGCAACAGCGACAGCGCGAACGTGATGAATGGTTTCGCGGTCAAGCCGATTTTATACAACCACGCTTTGAACCTATTGTACAAACGATAAATAACACTAAACGGTTTGCTGTGTCAATTGAAATACCTGATTCTTTTAAAGTACATTCTATTTCGGCTTCACCTGAAGCTCCTGAGCCTCAAATGTTATCGCGTGTCACACGCTCACAGGCCAAACGGCGTCATGTTGGTGGTAGCATAGGCGATCATGATATAGTCTCGAACGACAAGCTTATACATTCGACCAATTACTTTTCTCATGACATTGTAATGACGTCAGCAGGAGTCACCAACGATCGAGAATTATTAATTGCAAATATGCACCAGTTCGGAATAATGGTAACAAAGGACCAAGACAATGAAACGACGCCTACACCTATGGCATACTCAGAGACTATAGATCTAAATCCAGATAACTGTTTTACACTTGATGGACTGACTTACGGACAGAAAAAACTATGCTCTTTGCATACTAGCGTGATGCCAGCAATAAGTCGAGGAGCTCGTGCTGCCATACAAGTAAGTGAAGTAATCTTATTTATAACTAGTATTCACATTGCGAATTGTTAATAGTGATGTGAAAGCATATTGTGTTCACTTTAGCTGAATATTACTTTAAAAAAGCCTTAGCCTTTTTTATAATTCGTCTTTTGAAATTCTATGAAAAGTTATTTGACTCTTTATATCATTCACTTAATTATTTTTGGTCTTAGGAGTTTCCGTTCAAATCAGAATTATTTGTAAAATATTTTTAAATTGGCTTTTAATCCCCTTGTTGATGATTAATTTAATGCTGTCAAGTTATAGAACCGGTTTAAGGACAAATTATTAAAATGTATTGCTTAAATTAGAACAACGACTTAAAAGGACATTGCGATCAGTAGCACCTAATTAACTCACAATTATAACTTTTAATGGTACAGTGTCCTTTAACATTGAACTTTTAAAAAATTACCTCTAAGTCGTACTTGGTATAATCTGTTTTCTACTTTTGTAAGTAGCAAAATTATTTCAGAGAACTGTAATATATAATCAATACCGATATATTTGTTGATATATATGATAATGGACTTTTTATTTTAAATGTGTTTAAGGATCAGTTTAAGGTGATTCGGTCTTCTTGGTATATAGAATTGTTATAGAACCAGAGCAAAAAATATAGCATTAGGTACATAGGTGAATCGCGCTTATAATAATATTCTCTAGTTCTAAGCTCACTGTTACAAAACTTATATTTTCTCAATGTCAGATTTAAGTTGTTTTAATCAAATATACCCACGCTGCTAAATGGTCACTTAAGACAGTGGCTGTACTTTTTTTTGTACTGAGCTCCACAATATGGAAGAGTTATACTTAAATAAATTGTTAACTACTTATTTAAAGAAAATACTACTGTGCTAAACATTTGCAATAATCTGAATTCTCTGTATTATTCCTAATATATATTGATCCTACTTTAAGGCTAAAAATATTTTTTACTATTAAAGATCGGTATTATTCTTTCATACAATGCTCTTTAACACTAAACATAGAAGTATTCGATATTTGATAATATTTTCGCAAAAAAAATATTTATCAATTATACATCGAAATGAACTAAATAAGTATTAAATTTATTTCTATAGGAATGCCAATTTCAATTCAAAAATCGGCGTTGGAATTGCAGCACCACCGATGATGTTACCGTGTTTGGTCCTATGACAGGCTTAGGTAAGTTTTAATTATTACATTGATTTTTCAACTGATATCTTTGTACAAATGAATGCAGCAACTTTAAGAGATAGACACACAAAAATGTTTTTATTATGTTGTCGTAAAAAATCTATCCCTTTTAAAAATTCAATGAAAAAGGCAACTAAAAAATTAGAACCTTTTAACTTAAATTGTTTGGTATACCCTTTGGCCTGTTTTTAGTTTAGAAGGTATTACAGAATTTTTTTCAGCCGCTACATTAAGTCCGCTGTTTACATTGTTTGTAAGGACAACTAAGTTTTGGGCACTAACTGTTAGTTTATTGTTTGCTTTTCTTATTAGGGAAGTGATCAAATATGTAAAGAATTAATTGCTATTTCGAATTTCTCTCCCACTCAACACATTTGAAATAAACAAGTGACCGTAAGTCGGTACAAATACATAAATATCGTTTGTTTATTTTCCTATCTTACAAAATATTCACTTATTTCTAAGCTACTTAATTCTCTTTATATTTTCATTTCAGGTTCACCAGAAATGGCATTTATACATGCTCTAGCTGCAGCTACTGCGACCAGTTTTATTGCTCGCGCTTGTCGTGATGGCCAGTTAACCTCCTGTGGCTGCTCGCGTGGCTCACGACCCAAACAATTACACGATGATTGGACTTGGGGAGGTTGCGGTGATAATCTCGAGTACGCTTACAAGTAAGTGAAGTTAAATAAACCAAACCCTCTATTAAAAAGGCACATTTTGTCAAAAAAAAAAAACTAGTTTTGATAGTATGTGATTGAAATAGGTTTTTAGGTAGGGTTGGGTAGTTTGAAAGTGAGAAAAGCCTTAAATCCATACGATGGAGACAAAAAGTCTGTTTTTTATTGAACGTGGATACAAATTCGGGACCCACCGTTAATTTGCCTGCGTGTTAGCAGTCCCTTTGATTATGCAAAACATTTAATTCTTTCGCGGCTTAAAAGACCTAAAGGTCGAGAAAGCTGTTTTACTACTTTAATATTTAATCAGCTAATAATTTCCTGTCTTCTTAATTTATATTATTAGATTTGCTACAGATTTTATTGATGTGCGCGAAAGGGAAACACGTCGGGGTACTCGTGGTGCAGGCAATCCGGAGCGCCCTACCACACAATGGCAACAAAAACATAAACAGGTGGAAGATAACGGTGCGAAGGACACTGTGGGGTCGGATATAAATATAAAGTCCCCCAAAGCTGCCAAGCAGTTACCTCTTGCTAATGGAGCACTGATAGGTAATAAAAGAACGGTTTCCAATTTAGATGAACTTCAGTCCAAAAACACCAACAAAAAGAAAGACCAGGTTCTTGATAAAGTACTTCCAATACGCCAACCGACTAAGCTAGTACCAACATTTGAACCGCCGAAGGAAGAGGATCAGAAGGGAGATGAATATGTGAAGCCGCGTATCAATCCTGAAGATTTATTAGAGCTTCAGGAACGGATAACAAAAAAAATTCTTAACTCAAAATTAAAAGAAACGGAAATGCTTGAGTTACAGGTGAGATCCCAGCATTATAGATAAGAGTGTACTTATCAATAACGAGTTTAAATGTTAAAAAATAATTTGATTGAAATGTTCAGTACAGAGCTCTATAAGATTCCTGCAACCAGCGATGAATCACTGTATTATAAGTAATTTCGGATGGCCAAATGACGTTATGCATGCATTGAAATTTTTTTTTAAGTATTTGTTATATATGCATTGATCAAATAGAAATACGTACTAAATATTCTATTAAAATCTCTGAAAACAACTCTTATATTTTTACTAACAGTATTCAATATTTTAATTATCTGATTAATTTAATACAAAGGTCGCATTTTAATTTTAGCGTTGTGATTGGGTTTTATAAATCAAACTATGACTGCGGTTAACGTCTTTGCATATTCATTTTTTAATCTTCGATTTAAGGCAGTTTCCTTGTTGAAATTTAATAGTATGTAAGCAAAAGCAATAGCGCAATATACAGGCACCTATCAACAAAACGAGTTGAAAATTCCTTTGAGTTTACTGGAAACTGAAAGATATCATAAGCCTTTAATTTATTTTACTGATATTTCAATAGAGTGTAATAATGCAGAATACTGCTGAAGCGCTGTCTACTATATACGCTAAATTTTAAAACAATTATTTGATGTTACTTAATCCATAACTTGACCTCGAGCCAGCATATACAATTAAAAGGCAAATACAATACAATTAAGCAATCGACATGAATTTAAAATATCATTTTTAGGATCATTCGACATTATCCGACGTCATGCTTTAAATGAATAAATAAGGAAATCATGTAATTAAATATATTGTATACTGTTATTATTGCAGGAGAATATTAATCGGGAAATTTTGAATTCAAAGCTGTTCCATGGAGAGAATAACGGGAAGCGCCGTAAACGCAAGCGTAAAAATCAACGAGCCGTTAATGGAGAGGGCCCTGTCCTGTCCAACACTAATATTAAGGCTCGCAGTCTTATGAATTTACACAACAATGAAGCAGGTCGAAGGGTAAGAACATATTATGTTTGCTAAGTTTTTAGTGGAAAATTGCATAACGTGTCTTAAAGCTATTTGTTCAGCCGGCATATAATTTTCGGTACGGGCAGCACACACTAATACGGTCAAAATTATATAAATGTATTTTTACGTCAATCGCTTAGCTAGCGGAGCTATATTGCTTAATATAATGCGATTCAGTTTATCTAATAGAAGCAAAAATGGCTCGACATTATTTGAAAATTAAAAGTTACAAACACTTTAGTCTCAATAGTCTATTGCTGAAGATAATATTCATTGATATTTTATAATTTTTATCTTATACCTTTGTAATTGGGAATAACAGTGTTGTGTTAATGTATATAAAAGGCAGAAGGAAATATATGAAAAAAGATTTTATATTTTTATTTGGGGCAAATAACTTAATCAGTGGTAACAAAATCTGTGTATTCATTTGTATTGAAGCGGCAATGTTTAAAAATGTAGGGGCTAGAGGCGTAAAATTTAAAATATGTTTGTCGCTACATCTAATGTAGATAAAATCATTAATTTAAGTCATCTGTTTTTATATAACATAATCAGATAAAAAATATAGAAGTTTCTTCTCACTTTTCCTAAATGTGAAATATAAGAGCTACAGATTGTGTTTAGACCTCATGCTTCAAGGTATGCGTCAGAGTCCCCTGGAGCCAGCTATCTTTAAAAACACCTTATACACCCTACATTTGCACAAGATTGCATTGTTAAAATTTCTACAGCTATAGCTATAGCTTTTAGAGTTTCTGATATATCCTAAAAAATATATATTATTAACTCTTATCATTGAAAGGAAGTGACTTATCGAAGAAATAAAATTATGAAATGAATAGTCATAGTTAAATGGTATTTGTCTGTTGTCAGGGATTGTTCATACTTGTACAAAAAATCATTGGAGCCTTTTTAGCCATGTTGGTAAAGAGAATTTACGGCTTGAAGGTATAGGATATGTCCTATCGACTTCTATCAACTATACTAAAAGTACTCCGTGTTTTGCGTCAGTAGTCTGCGCCAATAACTGGAATACTTAGACGTGTTGTAGGGCTTTTTGTGCATATTGTATTTCTACATTGCTACTTTCAGGACAAAACCCAATATCTTAATCAATACTTGAGTTCGGATTAATATGCTTAGTTTAAATCAATGTGTATTTTTTGAGACAATACTAGTTTAGAATGTGAAAAAATTTTATTCGGGTTGTGCAATGTCTGTTTTACTGTCTTGTTCGTTCGTCCATCTGTGGCAATGAAGCGGTTGACTAATGTATTTTTTAATTTGCACTTTTTGAATTTGCATATATTTCAACAGGATACTGTTCAATTAAAAAGTGGAACTAGTAATTTTTGCTTTCTTTTGATCATATCAATCTATTATGCTGAGTTTAGACTTTTGAATAGGTCCTCTTACCTTTGCTTTCGGGTCAAGAATGGCAACAGTCAATTTAAGGGATCAACATTAATAATCTTGGCGAAAATAACAAATTTTCGTTTAGTGTAATTTAAGATAGTTTTAAATTCTAAAGTGATTTAGTTGTTCATCAGTGGTCTCCATCGTCTATATTAAGGAAATATCCAATGTCCTGTCTGGACAATAGACTTTCAACTCTTGTCGAGACTGTTGCTGTGCCAGTGTCGAATTAAGCTCCCAGTGGGTATTGGATTTTGGCTGTTAACTTACTTAAAATGAGAAACATTCATGTTTTAATAAAATTGCATAAAATTAAAATACAAGTTGTCCGTTAAAAGGAATTCTTAGTACAGTTTTATTTAACATATTTTAATAAGAATATATTTATATTACAATTTTCTGACTTCCTTTAAAACATTTTTTCTTCTCTTGTTAAACTTAAATAGGCTGTAATAAAAAAAACACGCATTACTTGCAAATGCCATGGAGTTTCAGGGTCTTGCAGTTTGATTACGTGTTGGCAGCAATTATCCTCCATAAGGGAAATTGGTAAGTTTATTAGCTATTCAAAATTTTCCAAAATTACTTTTATTAAAGAAAACATCAATTTAGTATGTCAACCGACTCAACTTAAACAATTTTAAACTATTTATATTTTCATCGATGTTGTAATTTTTACTGTTTATCTTATTCATGAACAGTTTATACATTATTCGTTTTCATACCCAGAAATCATTGAAATCTACTTAAGCGATTTTAAAACCACTAGAGGTAGAGACATTAACTTTTTTAAAAATAGTTATATCGTTCGATTTGAATTTTGAGACATGTTTATATCAGCCACTGAGTGCATTGCATGCAGCGTATGTGTGAAAATGTAAAAGATAGTAATTGGTTGTCTTAACCTTTAGAAAGCTGCCTTTTAGCGCCAGATCCAAATCCAAATCGAAAACTTTTCTGGAAGGTGGAATGTAAAAACAACATAAAATAACCCAAGCAGGCTGCACTTTGAAAATGTTATGAAGATTGTAGGAGTGCGTGGAATCTTATGTCTAGCTCTATTCGGAGTAAAATCGTCTATCCAGAACACTCGCTTTAATAATTGTTTTGAAAATATTTACTCAATTACGAATCCTATATATTTTTCTTATTTATAAATTGATTAATAAATTTGTGTAAATTTAAATTTAGTACTTTGTTTTTTAAGCTTTTTTATTACGGGTTGTTGGCACCCAGTCCAAACAATCAGATTTATTAAGCCTATCTGTCATATATACTTGACCTGAAGTCCGCACTGAGACTCAGACCAATATTGATGCAAACCATCATAGTATCCTTTGGATGCCTCTTTCAGTACCGATAAATTGATTTCTTACTGCTTGGTTAAAGATTGCACATATTTTGAAGCTTATTCAGAAATACCCCTTAAAACAATTTTTTTTTTTAATTGTGAATGAGTAAAATTACAGAATATTTAGTTGAATGACTTAAAAAATACTTGTATATATAGTTAAAATATATATGGTTAAAATATACAATTTAACTTTTTGTGGCCGGGCAACTTAAATTTTTATTTGTGATTGTACAAAAAATTTTCATATAAACTATTCAAGGTGACTATTTGCGTGAAAAATATGAAGAGGCTACAGAAGTAAAGCTTAATAAGCGCGGACGTCTTCAGGTGAAAAACAGCGAGTTTAAAGTTCCCACTGCCCATGATTTAATTTATTTGGATGAAAGCCCCGACTGGTGTCGCACAAATCGTCTTTTGCAGTGGTCAGGTAAAATATTTTTGCCGTATAATATACTAATTTACTAATTGTTAGTATTCGATTAGGTACGCACGGCCGTGTGTGTAATAAATCCTCTTCGGGACTTGATGGCTGCGGTATACTTTGCTGTGGCCGAGGATACAATACAAAAAATATAATCGTTCGTGAGCGCTGTAACTGCAAATTTCACTGGTGCTGCCAGGTAAAATGCGATGTATGTACAAAAGTACTCGAGGAGCACACTTGTAAATAAGTTATTCTATAGGCAGCATAAAAATGTCCATATGATCACGATTTACATAAACGTAAATTGAAATATATATAAATAGATTTAGAATTTTATTTATTAAACTATGTAAGAAAGATTTATTGCGTAATGTTTTCTTCTAGCGACGATTTAATAAACGAGGGTGTTTTATAAGGTTTACAAAGTGTAAAATGATTTGAACCAACATATGTTTATAAATATGTGGTGTTTTCAAATTAAAAATGGTGATTTTAGTTATTAGATTATTAAAATTTAAAAATGGTAATTTTAAGCTTGACCAAAAATTTACTTTATTCTTAAAATGCATTTTTTATTTTTGGATTTTATTAATGAATGTGCACGTAGACTGCCATTTGATACTAAATCAAGTCCCATCTATAAAAATATTATATATACAAATAGTAACATAGAAATATTGGAAGGAATATGGAGGTCTTATATTGTAGTGCTATATTGGCACGAACTTATAAACGAATATATGACCCTACTAGTAAGGTATATAAAGCTATTTTAGAGCGTGCGTATGAACAAATAATTAACAAACTTCTGGTATTCAAATGACTTAAGAACAAAATTACCTTGTATTGTTTGATGTGCATCCACTTATGTCATGCTAAAACTTGATTACAGCTACGTCAAGTACGGCAGTTAATATAAAACAAATATATCCTAAGAAGACTACGTATATTTATTTATATGCAAGTAATTCATTAGGGTAATGGTTATCATAAAGATGTGGGTAAAGTACATACACAAAGTTTTTAGTTCTGATCAGAGATTTGTTGAAGATATATTGAAATTAAAAAAAAATTGTTAAGGGGCCAGTTAGTTTAGAATAGAGCATTTAATTATGGTGATTATACTGTATGAATAATATAGAAAAGATTTTTGCATTCGTAGTCTGTTATACACATTGGTAGATTTAAGGGATAATAATATTTAGTAGGTCTAAGGTTACAGACAAGCTTAGGTACTTAAAAGGAAATTCGAATCCAAAACTTATTTTCTATATGTACAATTCTAAATTATAAAAATAAACATAAATTCTCTAATGAACTTTGAACCAGAGTGTCAGGGTCATTAAATTAGCAAGGTGGTTCGGATAATTTAATACTTTTGAAAGAAAGGCGAAATCTATCGAGTTCCAGAGGATATTTTATTTGGTCTTAATAAAATAATACAATTTAAATAATTAATTGACATACCCTAATTTACGCGCAACTGTGCAAAACTAATGCCCAAATAAGTGTATGATTATTTCAAAAACATAACGGCGCTCATTATACCCCTAACTGACGATTACCAGAGCAGCGAAGAGGAAATTAAACACTAGAGAAGCTGACGATGGAAGCAGGCCTTATTTAAAAGAAATTTAAATAAGTGGACTGTTTACTCAATTAGAATTCCAAATATACATATAATAAATTTCAAGTCCGTTAAATAGTTTAGAGCTTCCGTGCGTGCCATTTAGTAATTATCTACATAATAAATAAACAAACATTTGTATGTTGCTTTTGCGACTAAAAGAAATGAGACCCATAAAAGCATTTAAGAACATGAAATTGTCCTCCCGCAGTCGGTAAAGGATGATATTAAAAACTTTATGCGAGTTAACACAACAGCCTGCCCATAATCCACAACGTTTAACCGAATAATCAAATTTGCTTTAATATGTACGAGCATATGGAAATATACGATTGTTAAAGTTGCCATACAATAACCCGAATTGTTGACATTGTTCAAGACGCTCAATATTCTTGATCAATATTCAATGCCCAACTAATCTAAGATATTGGCTAACTTGGGAAAAGCCTTACATTTCATATCGCGTGAATTAAAGTCTGTCTATCACAAATTTTCAGAGTCAAATTTCGTACAAAAATGTTCTGAATTGTGTCAAGTGTGATTTCATCGACGATCACCGACATCCTTGGATATAGGTGAAGGATTGGACGAGAAGATTGTAATGCCAGTCAGCTGCAATAGGTAATAAATAAACTAAATCTTGTATAAGGACTTAGAAGCCGTGCGTGGGAAAAAATTAACCAATGAAAATGTCAGATTAATTTTGGGGGATTACTTCTTTCCTTAAATGATAAATCACCATAATTTAGAATGCATAGCTAGGCGGAAAGAACCCAGCTAGGCAATATAGAACCGTTGTGTTCTGGAAAAAGTATACAAGCAGACCAAAAATGTCTTTTGAATAAGGGCAACATAAGTAGTCACTTACATTCGCTCTTTTTTCTGTTGTAGACGATAATGCATTGATATGTGACCAGCATGACTTTCCAAGCCACCGAGACATTTTAAAAGTATACCATAGATTGCCAAAAAGCGTAGATTTTGCTGGGCAAAAGTGTTCGGTAATAAGAGTGGCGCTTCCAACATGGAAAATGGAAAATGTAGAATTCCAATTTGTTGAATCAAAAAATAAGGAAATAATTATTAAAACAGCGACTTAGGACTAACGAACGATGCTTAGAACGATTCTCTCAATCTCACCTATCCCCTTCATCAAAATATTTGCTGTTATAATGAATGAACGCATTTATTCTATAAGATCAATTAGTCTCACTATTCTCGATTGCTTCAAAATCTCTTCTGATCATCCACTACTTACATTACTAAATGTGGAGGTGCTAAGTTCAAACACATCAGTCTAACACGCATTTCTTTCCCTTATAAAACAGAATAATTTGGTAAGTCGGTATACAAAAATGATAACTGTGATCACTACACAGCTAATAGGTCTTCCCCTCATATTCTGAATTATCCTGAACAGGTCTTGTGGGTCATGTATTTAATTCAATTTCACTGCTGTATATGTATTCTATTGCCCAGGGTGATAAGCAAGCAAAATTAAAATTCTTTCAAATTAGTTTATTTTATTTAAAATGTTAAAATGTAAATATAACTTACCAAGTATATAAATATCAACTATAAATATTGAAACTTAACATAGAGTTTAGAAGAAATTCAAGGTATTTAACATTATATATTATGTAGGCCTAGTACGACAAACAACTGATTGGACGAACGCCAAAGCTCTACATCATATGCAGGTAAGGTTCAAACCTTGTATTTATGATATAAATGAACTCCCCTTTGCAATTAAGCTCGCTGATTACCCTGAGGTACATCTACTGTAACGTGGAGCTGCGTTGAAAAACTAATGTCGTTCCAGACTAATGATGTGCATGTCCAACGCTTTATTGAAGTTGCTTTTTTTCCATCAGAGAAGCGTTTTTTACTACCGATATGAATTTCAAATAATTATGAATCAACAAACTATGCGGAGCATGGCTGACAACTAATTTGCAAAGTGAATGTGAATTTTTCAAATAATTAGGAATAGCGGACAAGTTTGGCAATACCTCAATAGCTAGTGACATCAGACCTGCCACATTACTTGTGGAGACGAATAACAAAATCAAGGGATACAATAAAAACTTAAAGATAAGGTCGAAAAGGGGAATCAGAAAATCTTATTTTGGTATTGATTGTCAAAAATTAGCATAGGTTCGAGAAATAAGAACAATTATTTGGTTTTTCAATACCAGAAATAATTAGCAAGGTGCTTTGAATTAACAAATTTTATGAATTCTTTGACAATAGTAAATAGCGTTTTGTAACTTCTTAAAAAATTCTCGTAGCACTGAGAATGTAGAATAATAAAGATTGACCTGGCCATGAAATATTTTGGGAAGTTAAGGCTTACCTTGATTAAATTAAACAAAGTATTTTGATTTAATATTTGTAAAGTTCGTAAATATTTGTAAAGTTTACAAGGTCGGGGCTCATCAGCTCCAGCAGACGTTATTAGGCTTTGTTGTGCATTTATATACAGAAAATTATTTTCACAGCTCACACTTAAACCACTTTAAGTGTGGTAATATTGGCGATAATTGAAAAAATAAGGCGATTCAAAAAAGATCGTGGCTCAAGCTATAAAGGATCAAATAACGTGCAAGATCGCATGAGCCGAAAACAAAGATAAAGACAAGAAGAAAAGTTTCACACTGAGCACGACACAATATTAACGATTACGCCAATCAATAAGGGGTGTACGTAATGTAGAAGACAGATTTCGTACCAACGGAGATGTTTAAACTACTGAGAAGAAATTTAGAGAGCCCAAGGCTGCAAGTATGCACGGATTATGTCATAAAAGCAGATTTCTTTGTTAGACACCTAAAGGCAACAGGTTGGTTGAATCAGATTTAATTCTCTGGCATATAACTAAAGCAAACCAAGACAATTTAGGTCACTATAGCACAAAAGAAACGATTCAACGAAGTCAACACCAACTACATAAATTCGACATAACACCTATATTTTTCCGTACGATCAACTTTGCTCACATAAGACCTTAACCAAAAAGCAAAAGTGGAAATTAGCAGATTTTGATAATAGTATGTGCATTCACGGACGGCGATGACAACACCACTTATGCAGTTATAATAATAATATACTTTTATGTAAAACCGAGGCACAGAGTTCACTTCAAAGCAGTCCGAACAAGTCACGCATAACCATGGAATTCATCATATTAAAACAGATTCCAACACAGAAAAGATCAAGAAATAGGATTATCAGTTGTTTATGACACAATGGGGAATAAATACACATATAAATGCTGCGACCTAATTTTCTGTCAACGATTAAGGTTTCAATTTACTTGCCAGATCACACAATCAATTACAATCTTGGGTATTGACGAGAAGGACATCTGGTTAGACTTTTGGGCGAGGGTAGGTAATTCTTAGCAACTACATTCGCACCGTCGGTTCTAAGAAAAGAAAATGCATTGCTAGTTCCAGTGCAGGAAAAATAAGTGGTTCAACCAAACGGCTTTTTCTTTCCCATTTATCCATGTGTTAACTTGGCACACTAGGCTTAAGCCGCGGTGACGACCAGTTAAACAAGGTCGAATGCGATACACCAAGCCTGCTTGGCGTCGACTTCTAATAGTATTACCATGATAACATGGACTTAACATAACTTCATTTGAATTTCGTATGAGGTTCTGTTCCTCTGCGCACCACCATGCCAAATTTTTCATGACAATCACTTTTAAAAGAACCGTGTTATCTCGATCTCGTATTATTCAGTGCTCTTGTGGACTTCAAAAGCAATACCTTCATTATACGTATGTTAAGAATGAGCCCACTAGAACGAAATCTCCCACTACTTACGCAGAAGGCTTACCCATTCAATTACGCGAGCTATTGATACCCCTGCTCCAGTATTATGAACACGACGACACCGTACGCACAAGCCTGATACGACTTACCATCGATTTTGCCCAATCGCATTTCGAGTGACGATTAGCACTATCAAATAATATTAAAGTGGAGCGACTCAAAACCGACCGCCCTATTTATCAGAGTTACCTGGATATCGGAATTGATTTTGCTCGACGACGTCATCGTCCTCATTCATTCAGACATCCATTTCGCGTTCAACAGATTTGCGAAAACCGGAAAGCAGTGGCCTAAAAGCCAAGTCACAGAGTGGCCGCGGTCAGCAGGCTTCGCAGAAGGCTTTGGTGACACTTTTACCACTATCTTTTGTTATAAAACTTGTGCTCCGTACAAAATGACAATCATGGCGGTACGTTCCTGCAGATAGAAGCCTTGAACTATGGTCATCCTCAAAATGAGCAACCAAAGCTACCAAAAAGGCCCTTTTCTCTGCACAAAGCAGAGCTGACCCTTAAATGTATTATTTAGAACGAGAGTCTAAAAGTGAAAGTATACTGGCATATGTTTAAAATCCTTCATGTAGCTAACTTTATGTAGCGTACAAAATGCTGAAACTGTAGGCGCTAGTCAGACGGCGGAACCAATAGCACGTGCACTTATACTTATACTCATTCCGATGAAGGACGCAAATTTGAGCCAAAACAACTTCGTTGGTAAAACGCTGGCCGGGTTCGGGTTATCGGGCAAAATGCAGATCACAGGCACTAGGAGCAGATTTGTTTCCCAACAAATTCGCTTCCACGTTAGCAGTGACGCGCTTGATTTGCTCCAGCCCAATACTAAGACTGCTTCACAAAAAGAGAGGCCTGATAATTTTCTAAAATCGAATTAAACCTAAGAAAAGTAGCTAAGCTTGAAGCAAGCACGGCATTTTGAGCGATACTTGCTATATCCATTGCTGTAGCTATAATCATTGACGGAAAGTTAAAGGCTACCCAGTTGATGCAAATGACGGGCTAAGTTTTTTAATTGGTTTCGTATTTTAATTTAATTACTAATAAAGTTATATCAAATATACATTCATATAATACATGCACATTTGTAAGCTTGTCTTTATTGTGTACAGTATTATCGTGGATCCACGAAACGAAGGCCAACGGAAAGCAGTAAAGATGTGATGATGTGAACAGTTATATCATTAAAGCTTTTTGGACTGCGTGGCTTAAAATCATTTAGGGCTTTAGATTAGGAGAGGAACAATAAGGCTTTCTTAAAATTAAAAGCTCTAAAAAAATTATCTTTGTATCGGATATTAATCGGTCGGTAAATCGGGCAATGGATCACTGGAAATACGCTTTGTTCGCGGCGTAATTTGAGCGTACCTTACACTGCTTCGATCAGTTTGCCAATTACCATTATTAAACATTCCAAATCCTGGTTGGCTGGGTGCATTCGAATGCGGTATATTATCAAATGTTACATACGCTGGAATAACTTCATACAGGTTTGGGTTGATGTAGCTGTCACTGCTGGCCAAGCTTTCCATTGAGTTCCGCCTCGGTATAAATGAACTGAATCTTTAAAGAGAGTATTAAAAAACCTGTAATCAACATATATATATTTAAATATCTTAAATAAGCAGAATCCTCGTTGGTTTTTTAAAAATATAGAATTGTGATTTCTATTTACTTGTTTTCAATAATTTAATAATTTTTCGAGTCTCAAATGATTTAAAGATGATTGTTGTTTGATCTTAGTTAAACATATAGTCTTTGTGTATTGAACTGTGTGATGGGCTAGTTTTATAATAAACTTGATATTAATGGATGATAAAAACACAAATTTTACGAAACTTCATGTTTCAACTAACAACACGGCTAGAAAATACATGCTGTCACATGAATAACATGTAAAGAGTTAAATACTGACAACAATCGATTTATTTCGAAAGTTGTGTCATTTGGTTGGCTAAACACGGTTTGGTAACAGTATTGGGCTTGGGGTTTAAGCCACAAAAGGGATCAACTAATAAGGGATCAATTAATAAGAAACGAAATATATAAGAATTTCAAAGTACAGGGAAATCTTCTTCGAATAATATAAGTAGAAAGCAGTGACGTAATGTAATGTAATGGAAAAGGGTTAATTGTGAAGCTGACTGAATCAGAAGTAATTCGGCAGAAAGTAATTTAAGAAGAAATTTAAATAAATATATAGAATCTCATTGATCAAATATAAAATTGCAAAAGATTAGCGGCATATAAAAATACGAAGGAAAATTTGCACTTCATTTTAACGACTACAAAATCATAGCAGACAAAAGGCCCGCTAGAAGCCATGCAAGGCAATAAAATGCACCCACAATCAATGGAATCTCAGTGGTTTTTGTTGGCGGAAATGTGGAATCATGCGATATTGCTCTCAAGGATGATGGATGTTCTCGGGATGATGGACATTATCCGTTGTGGAGAAGATGGCTATCATCTCAATATAAAGAAGGTCAATTCAATAACAAGTTTCTTAACAAGTCATCACATCTTCTTCATTCTACAACTATGTTCAAATTCATATTTCAGGCGAAGAAATAAATATGAAGGTCAGCTCAATGAAGTTTTATGCGTATCGAATGATGATTCGTCTAGATGTTGACAATCATCTGTTGAGATACCGCCGTTTGTTTCCACAGTACTGTGTCGGCATGTACGTCAAAGAAGAAACGGACCGTGTTAATTTTATTCGTTTCATTCATTCGAAGTTAAGATCAGATGAGTACATCCACTTTCGTGACGCCATCGCTTCTGAAGCCCGCTCCTTATACATGAGTATGCTCAAGATGCGATGACGTACGTGCGAAATTACGGACGCCCGGACTTATTCATCATTTTTACAAGGAATCCGAAATGGTCCGAAATTACGAATCTGCTGTTTACAGGAAAAACATCCAACGTACCACCTGACATGACTGCACGAGTATTTAATCAAAAGATCAGAGAATTATGTATTACATTGCAGAAGCGTTGTTTAGCACATGCACACATTCTGCTTTGGATGTTCGACAAGATCCGAGCAGATCATATTGATTCGATTATTTCTGCCGAAATACCAGATCCGGAAACTGATTCGGAGCTTTACTAAAAACTAAATATTCAAGCAAAAATGTATATGTTAACTGTACAGTCATTCTAATCAGGTTACTTGATTTTGAACCATAAAAAGGGAATAATATGTATTATGCATATTTAGTTAGATCGTCTTTGTGATTGGGGAATAACATGATTGACTCTCAATTTAGAAATTTAACAAACCAAACTACAAATCTATACTCTAATAAATTTTACATACGGACAGCCGGACCACTAGCTTGGCATATCTACTGACGCTTAGAGTCGGAGTGTTTCATTTATCTGTTACACACCTGTTCATAAAACGAAGCTTACTTTAAAATCCAATTTCCCAAAGGATACATACATTTGTGGTTGGCAAATATTATATTTCTTTTTTATGAGGAAGTCTTGATAATTGAGGTCTATTGTTCCTTGCACAATTAAGTTATATAAGAAATAAAGCATATGCTAATAACATTCTTTAAAAAACTTAATTTTCAGACTTGATATTATTTTATAAATAAAAAGAAAAGTACAAACACAAGGCCCAACAAGCAATAAGATCTTAATATAAATGAATAATGTTACTTTTTGCAAAATACATATTTGGTAATGTGTTTAAGAATATTTGCATTGAGCTGTGCAAAGAGATTGCATATTTTGAAAACTTTAACACAAGAAAAAATAACATTCCAAGAAAATTGATTTTCATTGAACTTACCTATGTCTATTTTTTTGCAACATTTTTTCTTTTCGCTGTAAATCTTTGGCCGCATGTCCTTTTGGTAAAACGACAACTTCGCCGGAACTATATTTTGGTTTTACGATGCGTTTGCTGCCTTTTACCCAAATAGGTTTCCTTCTTAAAACCAAAAAGATGAAAATTATGCCGAGGAACATAAAAACAATAACACCAAGAACCATCAAAGATATTCCCTACGAATAAATGTAAATAGTTTTTACTATATATTATGAAGTTATCAAATCAAAAATAATATAAAATGTACGCAAACAAATAAAGTTTACATTTACATTAAAGACAGCCAGTAATACAAGTGGAAAAAAAATTAGAATTAAGAGCGCTGCATTAAACCAACTACAATATAGTTACTCACAACACAAGATAAAGTTTATGTTTTTATTATGTAAGTGGAAGATTTTACTCCACATTAAAAATATTCATATTATACCTATAAAATTGCGATTAAAGGCAAACAAATTGTAATAGTTATAATTTAAAAATTTGGTCATTGGTATGTAAGTTGAGAGCTAAATTGATAAACTACGCAGTAAAATTGCGCTAAATAGTTTTAAACACAAAAGAAAAGAATGCAAAGAAAATAAACACCAGCAAAAATAAAAGGTGAAAGAAGGAAAAGAAAAAACTCGAATTTTCAGTAATTTTGTTGTAGCTTGGGTCACACCCAAGCAAGCCACTTTACAGTACTAAAACAAAAAAGTTTTGCCTCACATTATTTGTGCAGAAAAAACTAAAAAGTTGCCTAGGCGGAATCGGAATCTGGACACTCCTGTGCAACAAGCTGTGTGTGTTAGGCAGCAGCACCATAAACTCTCTACAGTATGCAACAAATATTTTAACTGATAATTCAAAATCGACAACACAACTGACTTGCGACGCAATAGACTGATAAAATTAATTATACGAGAAGTATAATATGTAATCGTTAAAAACTTAAATATAAACATTCACTTTGTGTTTGGCAGCAGCGTCCACCACTTGACCACTTTAGAAGATCTGTGACAATACTTAACAACAAACAAATTCTTGGATTAATGATAATCAAAACTGCAATTCACACTGACGCAGTTGGTCAATGCAGTACAGTTTTGTTTCAAAAATTTAAAAGAAAAATTAAAGTAGAAGTTTTAGAAACTTTTTTTACAATCTTTAGAAATCTGATTGACAATCTTATGTATCTTACTTTAAAACAATTTTTTATGATAAAAAGATAAATTTTATGATAATACTTTCAGATTTATATTTTTCAGATATCAGGAACTGGTGGAGAGTCCGAAAATATAAAAAAAAATATTTTCTATGACAACTATCAAAGTTTGGCACACTTTATAATATATGATTGCGAAATATGCACTTGAAATATATTCTTATTAGAAATACTGAATATATGTATATATTGTAATATAAATATATGCTTGATTAGTAAAGATATTTATTGTTGTATTTACTTGAGCGCGCGTGCCTCCCGAAAGCCAGGAATCGTAATATGTATCCAAATTACTACCAATGTGTACAGACTTACAACTGAAAGGTGAAACAGTTGTTTGCTGATCATCAACCAAACAAAAAGTATAAGCTACATTTGGCACTAAGTTTGTCACAATTGTCTGCAACGGCATCGTAAAATAGCAGCCAAGACCATATTCGTCAGGTAATAATTCCATCATGTAATATTCTTTTGTTGTTTTTGAGAACCAAAAGAGTCCAAAAGATCTGGCACTATTGGTCTGCTCGACACTTATTTTAACTGTTAGTGCGCCATATACTGTGGGAAAAAATTCTAATTGTGGCCACTTAATATTCTGTTTGTTGATGTCACTGTTAAATGCATCATTAGCCAAAAAACACTCTAAGGTTACAATTTCATTGGGATGAACTGTGGCAGCTGTTGACAGTGTTGGCACATAAACATGCCTGTCCGTAGTGCTTTTTGGAGTAGTTTGGCTAACTGTTGTAACTACTTCCATTGTCGTAGATGTTATATATCCTGGTGAACTTTCCTCTAACTCAAAATTTTCGCAAAGGCGGTCATCAAATACCATCCAATTTTCGTATCGCTCGGGAGACGTGCAAAACAAATCATATTTTGAGTTGTGGTAAACAAAGATCTGATTCATTTCTTTTTGCAGTTGACAGTCACAGTGCCAGATATTAGAATGTGCAAATATTCTTAAATTGACCGATATGTCATGAATACCAAATATAATTTTGGACAGCGTCTTAAGTTTATTATTTGATATGTCCAATAACTCCAAATATTTTAAACCTGCAAAAAGAAAAAACAATAAAACAACATTGTTGTACAGAGTTCCCGCTAATAATATACCCTGTTTCCCAGTTTTGAGTAACACGTTTTCGACGAGGACGGCTAGCGACTAACATAACATTAAAATATTTTACGCATAAATTTACTTTTTCTCCTTTATTTTTTTATGTAATGCACATAGCTAACTCACTTTTCGAAATTCAACGAATTGTATCCAGTTTGTAGAGTAAAATATTTATAAACACGTGCTCACATACTACATACATTATATAAATTATTGGAACTGTCAATGTCATGTTCTGAGATTTAATTGAAATTTACCCCAATTCTTTAAAGTCAATTCAATGTTTAATGATAACGTCGTTTATCCCAAAATTTCTAAAGCTCATTTATATCATAAACGGCTTTAATTATACAATTAATTAAAAAACTATTCTAGCTATTGAGCTACTTAGCTAATCTAATTTTATTAAACATTAAAAATGTCTTATTTCGCAAAGTAGTAAAATATGTATTTCAGACTATATATTAATAATTTTGACATGACCGATTAACTAAAATTTAAATGCAGAGGGTTGTTATTGGTAAAACTGTTCATAAAACCATTGTTTAAAATAGTCACTTTTAATACAAAAGTGATTACACAAAATACTGTGACCTTCAGTTTGGCCCAACATTTTTGCCATTTATTTATTGTCAATTGGTTCGACATGACTTACCTTGGAAAATATAGTTTGGTAAATATAGAATATTCGAGTTAGATAGAACCAGTGTCTCAACCATAGTTAATTTTAAAAATGTGTCTTCAAGCAATTGGTCACTAAAGTTGTTATAGCTAAAGTCTGCATGAACAAGTGAACCCAAAATTGGATCAAGAGCAGTCACATTGCGTACACATTCGATTCCAATTTGAAGTTTTAGATATTCAATTTGAAATATAACATAATCCAAGAAGTTAGGGTACACACATTTCAGGGGTGTATTATGTTGCATTATCGAAATCCCTTTTAAATATCCTGATACATTAGCTAAGAGCTCCTTATCTATTATATTTAGACGGAGATCTTCCAAAATTATTCGATTGAAAATGCCTCCACCAAATGCTCCGTTTTCAATAGTTGTTATATTTGATATTCCCAAATATATAAGTTTTATTTTATTTGTGTATGCGGATAAAAATCCCACTGGGACTACATCATCGAAAAATTTATAGTTGTATAGATACAATTCATCAATGATTTCACACGAACTGCTCTAGTATAAGAAAAATATTACTTACAAAATTAAAGTATTGCAAATATTAAAATATTTACTTACTTCATCGAATTTCGATATTGCAAATGATATATCATTAGCGATTTCGCTTTGCCGACCATTTGAGCAGATAATTCGGCACTGGATCCTTAAGCATTTTGGTGGTATTATTTTGATAGTTTCTTTATCTCCTAGATAATCACTGGCAAATAAGTATAGAGATTAGTATCTAAGAGTTTATTTAACATGATGATATGTTATATTGTTATGAAAACTGGAAAATGTCTTTCACACTTAAACACACATATAAATTTACTGTGTCTTGCCTGTGACTGAGACATATACAATACATACGTACATTGACATACATTGGCACACTTTTATTAAAAGCAAAATTAGAACTTGTACGACTTTCTAGTAGAAATGCAGTAACCAATAGAAAGAAAAATTATTTACAATGTTTGAGTTGGCCAAATTTAAAAATGATTGAAAAGCTCTTTTCGCGCAATGGGAGTATATTTGTAATAAAGATAATGGTGGCCAAAAGGCTTCTAGTTTATATGATAATATCGTTATAATTGTCTTTTAAAATTTGGGTAACGCATTTTAGATGTAAAATTATATTTAATGTAATCCAACTAGTCGTTTTGCGTAACCTTCGCACTTCAGTGTATATAAATTTACTGAGATTAGAGTACGTAAATCCACTAATCAATAATTTTAATCTATGTAAATATGATTATCAATTTATGAATCAAGTCTATACCTGATATTTCGCATTACATCCTTGAAGAAGTTTATAGCGTGACTTACATTGAAATCGTCATTTTCTAGTTTATGCAACCCAGTTATGTTATTCCTATAGCTAATATCATAAGCGACTACAGAAAATTCAGTCAGAACATGAAATACGTAGAAAATGATTAACGCTCGTGGTTGATTATTTGACGGTAGCCCCTGCAAAATCTTCATTGCACTGAGGTAATTTCTTTAAATTACAGTTCCGTGGGAAGTTCCATAAATCAATAATAAAACATATTTGATGAAAAAATTTTATTTGGCCGAACTGATTGAACAAAGTTCACTTTGCGGGTGCTTAAAGTAAACTGTGTTTGCGTCCAAGTACCTACAGTGTTGGCGCTAATGTCATAACATTATCCTTATCAAAAAATGTTGTATTTAGATTATTCGATAAAGAGATAAGGTCATAATACGTATTGATTTTTATTTCGAATAATCCACCACTGATGGAAACAGATAATAGAATGGATAGCATTCTCTATGTGCTTAAAATTTTTTTTACTTTTTAAGCGAAAAGATAGAAGGCAGTTCAAAATCATTATTGTTTCATCCTGTACCTATTGAAAATGGTTAATAAGGTCAAAAATGTCAGGCAGATCCCATATGGTATATAAATTCTTTGTCAGTATTATTAGCAGACTTATTTTAGCCCTATGCATCTGTATCTTATGTATACGCTGTATACGCTTATTTTTTGATAGTACCCATATTTTGATAATACCCCTTACTCGGCCCCAAATTAGAATAATTAAATACAAGAGTTTTTTGGACCGTTCATAGATACCGACGGGCTTATCATATTGTGATCATATTAGTATACTCTTGAGTCTTAGATATTATACTTGAATTTATTTTCAATAGCCGTTGAGTAAAAAAACAATTAAAAGCTTGTAGATGTCGAGCTTGGTTGAGGGTACTATGTGATAGTCGGACTCTCCTGATTAGACCCTTCATACCAGTATTTAGGTAGGATTGAACAGAAGTGGCTGTAAAATGTCACACAAGGTCACACCAGAATCATACTTCTATTTGTTTAGGTAACAATGGAATTTTTAGGTAGAAAAATAATTAATGTTAAGGTATATGTTTTGGAGGCTATTACAGTATGAACGAGTAGTGCGCTGTTGGTTACACATGACAGCAACGTTCTTGCTTATTTATTAAGATTATTCATATTGATTGATCAACTTAATTATTTTAACAGATTGGTTGTTGGTCCTAATTAAATACTTTCGAGTTCCTTTTAGGTAAAGGGGGCGGTGAGCTTTGTGCGTCTAAGTTCTTATTGAGCTTAGAGCTTTCAGTAAATGACATTGGCATCTCATATTCGATGGTCTGAGCTTCAATATTGGTGATACATTCTTCGAAACAAGTTGATGAGGACCGCATGCTTCCTGAAAGGGGGCTACTTGTTTCTGTGCATATTTCAGATGACCTACAAAAAAAACTTAAATTATGATAATAGTAAATCAGCGAAAGCGTCACTTACCGCTGGGCTTCGATTTCTAATGAGCTTTCAAGAATATGTTCTTTGTCGAAAGATGTTTTTACATATTGTGATTCAGCTATAGTTGATATGCAACATGTTTTATCTAAATTTTTTATCACCATTACATTCTTCGAACCTTCCAAAAGATGAGGAAAGGACTTTATACCTAGATACGCAAATATGGCTCCAAATATCGTTGATATAAAAAATATGAGACATAGCATTGCGATTGTAAATTGCTTCTCACTCTCAGCCATATTTATTTCAGCAGTATTATTATTATCCCGCTGTACGGGAACATACAAGGGTTGGCAAAATAATGGTGAAATAGTGACGTCGTCTACAGACATCATACAAAAAGTATAGGTATGGTTTTGATGCAGGGGATCTGTTATTATATACGGTTTTTCATACCGCATACAATTGTAGTCTTTTTGAGATGAGTTGACAATAATCGTATAACTATTTTTTTCCTCTGTAAACCAAATAATGTTTAATTTATCTGCAAGCTGATACCCATCTATTAATGCGCGTACTGTATAATTTCCAAGTAGTTCTAAATTGAGGTCATAAGTTGGTGGTTCAAAAATAAACTTTCCTGAATACTGCATACTGTCAACCTTTACATCTCGTTTTTTTCTCCGATCATTTTCCAAAATTGTTTCTACAGCAATTGCCTGCAAACAGCTAAATTGAAGAATGGCGCCGTACGGACTCTCATTTGTCGGAACATCGTCAAAGTATTCATTTTGAAGTAAATTTCCGCTATAGTTTTCTGGCGATATGATTTTTGTTTCTAATGGTGGATCGCAGCTAAGGTCCTCAGCATTTACTTCTTCAAAATTTGTACCATATAGGCTTAATGGCATTCGGCAATATGGTGCACTTATAAATATATTCTTGTTTTCTTTATAGAATTTAATTAGAGATCGAAGTTGACAATTACAGTTCCAGTTGTTAGGCTCGACATCTATTAAAAGAAGATTGCTTCCGATACCGAGTACACCTGCATTGATTTGGGTCAATAAATTATGCTTTAGGTTAACTAATATCAATGTAGAAGCTATATCTTGAAAAGCAGTACTCTCAATTGCAGTTATTTGGCAGTACTTTAAAAATAGGTAGGTTACGTTTGGTGTTCCATAGAAAATTCTTTTAGTAAGTGGGCCACTAAAGGTGTTGTAGCTTAAGTCAAGATGAATTAATTTTTCCAAATATATATTTTCGAAAATGATAGAATTACTTTTGAAAGTTAATCCGCAATTTATTTTTAAGTGTGTGAGAGTAATCTGAATGGGCTGCAAGAAAGTCATTCTTATATGGGGCACTTTTAAATTGATTTCCAATTTTTTTAATGAGTAGAGGCCTAGTAGTGCACCATTGCTAATTTCTTTCAGCTTCAAGTCAGTCCAAGTCATATGTGAAACCTTTGCAAATATTGGCGAGCTAAAAGCTTCGCTTTTAATTTTCGTAAATTCACTTCTGATTACCGTAATTTTCTTTACGGTATAGTTTCCGGTAATCCATTTATTTTCAAGGTAATGTTGGAGTTGATCTGATAATACTAAAGAGGAAAACACTTTACAATAACTTTCATTCATTACAGCAGCCGTCTCAATGTAAATATTTTCAGTATTAAAACAGTCAATACGACAAAATGTGTCATAACAGCCTTGCATATTATGAACGACCAATGATTTGTCCATAAGTTTTCTGTAAAAAATAATTAATATAAAGATTATATAATATATTTGTTAGTTTTTACCCTAATAGTTGAAATGAAAAATTTGAATTTCCGTTATATTTGTCCAAGCTGTCTTCAACGTTTGAGTTAAGGATGAAACTCCTGTTAAAGGCTTTGTCCAAAAAAATTGGTTGCCTTTGGCTGCTTATCCAAAGATCAATATATATAACTGAGGCTGTAATACATAGCCCGATACAAACTGTTAATAAAATCCAGGAAAAGAATTTAGTAGTTGAATCATTCATATTATTGCTGTTTTCGTTTTGTGAACTGTAAGAAAAATTAAATGTAGTATTATATTTAGATGGGTGATACTCTTTGAATAATATAGAATCTCAAAATATAATACATACAAGAGTGATCTACTAGGAGATACTCTGAATTCGTAAAAATCTTTCAAACTAAAAGCATGAACTTTGTAATTTAAAAAAAAAAATCAAAAATTCGAGTAAGTATTTAAATCTTAATATAAACCAAACTACCAAGTTAAGACATTAGAATAGCGGGAATTTAAAAAACCCATTGAAAATAGTTTAAGGAGATGTTCTTGCGAAAATGTATGTTACAGGCAGAAGGAAGTTTATCCGATAAAGACGTTAAATCGAGGGTTTTCAGTCATGTCCGACGGTGTGTCTACTCGGCTGTATGAGATTGTATTAATTTTACAATTATATTTTTCAATGTCTCTTCCTATTTTATTAAAATAGTTAAATTTAATGGTCAGACATATATTTTATTTGGTATGTACCTAAAGGACAATCAGAGCTAAATCTACAAAATCAAGCTAACTATATTATCGAAAAGAAAAAATGTATCCTTTATTATATAGATCACAATTCAAATAGAATATATTTACGGCTTAGTTTCTAGATTGATATGGATGTTCTTCATAAGTTCTGAAAATTATCTTCGCCTAAAAATTATTCATTGATTTATTTTTTTAGTAAAGCGGAAGGCCTGCGAAGTGTGTATTAAAGTGTAATTGTGTTGAGCTATTTGCAATAAACGCTGGTTTCGAGGTATCTCCTCGAAGAGATATGTTTTAAGTTAGATCGAATTTCTTTTGGCATATTAGATTATTTGATTTTTTTTTTTAAATATTGAAGTATAGTCCCAAAGGCTGCAACCATATATGTACATACATGAATAGTATTTTTTCATTAAAACAATTTGTATTTGGCAGTGCTCTTTTTTAATAATTTGTTTTTTAGTTGAAAGTACCTTACACTAACATACTTTTTTCTACACGATTTACTTTCTTGATAAATCTTGTCCACCTGCATTTTAGTGTTGGAGCTTTCACACTGTCATTCATTTACAAACTGAATAATGCTTTATTGACAATACAGCACTCGCCAAAAGTGTTTTCCTTATCGTGCCAAAACAGTATATGCTGATAAGGATAATACATTATCATATTACCAATCAATATTAATAATATTGTGATAAATGAAAATTTACAAACATACAAGTATACATTAATAGCATACATAAATATATAAGTTTAATCTCATTGACTCTTCTACTCACTTCGCATTTAAATTATTTAAATAATATCGAACATTTGTCGCCATCGAATGAATCTTCGACATATACATATATAATTTGGAATATTTTTTGGGTCCGTCTGTCCATCCGTCCTTATGAACGCAGCGATCTTGAAACTTCTGAAGCTAGACACGCAAAAATTTGTAACTATAGATTCTTCTATTCAATAAGCAAAATAACGTTAAAATTTATTTTTGAATAATATAACAATAATTTAGATCCGTTTACAGGTTGAATTAAAAAGAGTTTATTAAATTTAAGTATTCCATACATTACGGTACTTTAATACGGTTTAGAAAAGTTCCTCATATAGTTCAAAACACTCATATGTATAAGTGTTAGGATTTGTGGATCTCGTACTTTTTTCTCCAGATTGCGGTACAGATGGAGCACATTCTAGGGGAGGTATATTGTATTTATTTGATTCTCCTCGGCAAAGTTTTTCTTGTTCTAAATGCCTATAGTATGCTACATATTCGTTAATGTTGCCTTCAGATGTTGGATACCTAAAAATATTAAAAGTTCTGTCAATTAAATACCACACATTAGTTAACATTATCCACTCATATTACCCTATTGAGTCGTATAACTCCTTTTTATAGCTCATAGGCAATAGAATCATTGTATGTGATTCCCGTGCTGAACGGATCAATCGCTTACTTTTGCATAACCAGGTGGGACGCATCCAAAGAACACCGTACATAGCAAACAACCCAAACGTTATACACAACAGAATTCCAACTATAGCACCACTTACAATTAACAAGAGGTGCTCGTCAAACCATTTTGAAAATATGTTACATGCCATTGTCTGATGTGACTGGCAATTGAAGGGTGAAGTTAATTTATCTTCTATCAGTAAACAAAAAACGTATGCAGTGGCGCAGCTTAAATAGTTAATTCGAACCGTTGTATCTCCCAACAATTCAAATCCACCGGTTTTATTTATTTCAGCAGGTAATGTTGAATTTGAAAAATAGATTAAGGTCCAGAAATTAGAGCTTAGCTGCGAAAAAATAACGTCAACTGCACTATTAGATTCATCAACAATTTGTATCCGTGCTATGTGGGGAAATGATATGTTGCTTATGGTTTCATTGGCATCATTAACACAAATTATATGATCAAAAAAATCATTATTATTATTTATTGATTCAGTAGTTTCTGTTGTTTTCCAATCGGTAGTTTGGGGAGTTTGAGTAGTTGACATAGTTTCGGTTATTGAGATAGTTGAGGTAACCGGAATAACTGACGAAGAACTTTTAGTTGTTCTAGCTGGAGCTTGCTGCTTAGTTGTAGCTTTAGTTGGGGAAGACGTGGAGTAATTGTCTTCACTGCTATCTGAACTATCTGTAACGTCAGTACCAATTAAATTTCGTGATTTAATGCACGGTGTAATTTTAAATGACTTAAAAAGGTCAAATGTAGAGTAGCTGCACTCCCAATTATTGTTCTCAAGATTTAATTGAATACCTTTTTCAATTGAGTCAAATAAAAACTGATTACTAATTTCTTTTAACATGTTTCCACTCAAGTCCAAGTATCGAAGAGTACCTAAGTCACCTTTATTTACATCAAAATGAATACTACTCAGCCTACATTTTGCAAGTATAAGATACTCCAAGGCACGCATTCTCTTAAAGCTGCTACTTTCCACTGTGTTTCCGATATTATTTCCTCGTAGATCTAAGACTTTAAGATGTGTATAATTTGCATCGCCAAAAAAGTATTCAGGCTTATAAATTGCGTGTTTTGCGTATTGCAAATAAATTTTTGCAGAATATAGGGTGTTTGATAGCGGTGTCATAAAGCCTTCACATCTCAATGATGAACGATTATTCATCAGTGTAAAGTTGCTCAATTTATTTAGCCCTCGAAATGCATTTTTAGTTATTTTACTGATCCGGACATTAACTAATTCCAGATTAATGAGAGTGTGTAAGCCTTTTTGATCGAAGTCGTCGTCATTTATATGAATCAGCGTACAATTGATTAAAATTAAAGTTTGCAATCTGTATTCTCCATTAAATATATCACTCTTAATAAATCCTTTAGGAAATTGGTTGTTCGTTAGCCGAAGTAAGAGATTGTGCTCGCAATCCGTTCTAATTCTTGCTTGTTGGGGTCCAGATACTAAGTGTCTCAAATTTGAAGCGCAATAAAAACTTTGTTGGGAGGTACAAGTTGTCTTGCACCATTCAGCGTTGTCTAAAAATGGCACTGGGTTCCAATCACTTTCTTTGAGTGAAAGAATCGTCTTTGATGTATTAAAATCAGCTAGATCGAAAACACTTTTTACTTGTTGTTGGTCATTTGAAAAATCTACATTCCACAATATTAATATAACTACAAAAACAATTGCAGATGGTTGTATGATATACTTTAGCCACCGGATTTTTTGTGGTTGATATAGGCTTTCAGGTTGCCTTGAAAATTCTTCATTATTAAGATCAAATGACTTCGAATTGAACATGAAAAGTAAAATCAAAGCTAAAGCTTTAAACGTCAACTTTTCAAGTTGATTTCAGCGCACTAAACCAATTTGTCATTGGTGCGGTTAATATATCAAATTAGTCATGCCCTTTATCAGATAATCAGATTATTCACTATTATAATTATAACAATTAAGAATAGTCTAGTCGGGGGAGAATTCCCTGTATTCCATTGCAAGCTGCCGCATAATACATCGTCTAAAAAATTATAATTTGTTTAATATCTGTGTATGCTATGCAAAAACTAACATACGAAATTTTATGACCCTAGGACATCAAACTTTCATATGCTATACATAAATATTGTTTAAAATGAGCTTACAAAATTATAAAGTAAATACTGCCACATGTTTAAAAAAGGGTTTTAGGTTCTGTAGGCTTCGTAATCTGTGCTATAAGACAGACAGCTATACGATATTAACTAGATCCTCTCTGGTAGTCGTTCTGATCAAGAATATACATATTTTATAGCACCGAGAATGTCATTCTGCCCCTTGCAAGCATTTGTATACAATCGTTATACCCTATTACTCCAATTGTTAACAGTACTGAGTGCGTAGGTGATTAGATTACAGAAGTGAAGCAAATGCATAAATTGGTATCCATAGCAAAAATCAAGCACAATATTATTGTTGAATCGCATAGCAGGATCATATGCAGCCATTTACTTTCTTTGTACAACCAATATTTATTGAAAATTAGTTATTTTTAATTTTTTGTTGTGTAAAAAATCACGGAAGGTCTAAAAGCTGAATAAGTTTTTATTAACATACTCAGCACAACTAAATCACAATATTGATAAATCGCCGATTCCATTACTCCATTATTAAGCTAATTTTTTACTCCATAAAATCTTAAAATGTTAAAAATATCTCTTAAGCCGAAATGGTTTGAGTACGAAATAACATACTTAGTATAAGCATAGTGTGAATATATATTAGAGAGCATAAAACTAAAAGTTAAAATTTTACTGTATACATTTGGTTGCTGTATTGCATATTTTTATTGGTAATTCAAGTGTATATTATAAATTATAATGATCCGTAGACAATAAAAATCTTGTGACAAGTGCATATTTAAGACCCAAATTTTCTTATCTCAAATATTGTTACTTTTGACATTTAACTTATTATTTGAAAAAATCGAAATTTTGACATGTGAAAGCTTCTTGTCAGCAATGCTTGACTAAAAACCACACTGAACCAAGCTGTTGGTATGAGCCTTACACTCCTTTTGCATGCAAACATACGCATAAGCAGATACAAACACACACATATGTCGCCACATTTTTTAGCAACTGCGGTTGGCCTCCACTTCAATATTCTTGAATAATTTCATAAGAACAAGCATAAAATATTTAGAACTTCAAAAGATATTTAAATCTTAATACAACCCATCTTCTCTCTCCAGTAGTCGCTGAGATTGACGCGGCCACACAGACAATCTATGGTAGGTCAGACAGGTGTGATGATATGCCAATAAGGTTATTGCTGACAAACGCGAGAGCAAGAGTAAATGATTAAAATAGACTTATATTAATGTTTTTTGGAAGTAAATAAAGAAATGCTTTATATTAAATAAAATTACCCTACCCAAAAAATGTACCCTTCTCAGTTTATTCCATAAGAAAACACCTATTGATTTTCATGCGTGTTTATGAAAGTTCTGATATTTAATCTGGGCTTCTAATTGGTTTGCTCATAGCACCATAGTTTTCGTAGTTACATCGGTCTGGTCAAAAAACTCACAATTACTTTAACCGGCATCACTATATAAAAACCCTCGTTTAATGGTTAAATTAATTTTAAAAAAGAGAGTGAATCTTTAAAAAATATGAGTATAAAAGATGAACGTACCGTTGTTTCATTTTAAAGTTTGTAATGGTTGTTAAGTACCATACATACTATAAATAAAATTTTGTAGTTTCATTTTTTTTTTCAAAAATCTTAAATTTTCTATATTACGAAGAAGATACTTCTTCACAATTTTCTTCAAAAATCAACATTTCCTCGATTAAAGTATCCTGTGGTAAATATCATTATTTGTGTATTTTTACAATACAATATAAAAAAATTGTCTTGGAACTACTAATGATTTTATTATCTGTTTGCTAGTGATTTTATTATTCCGAGCATTATTGGGTTCAATACTCTGAAACCGCTCATGATGGAAGATTTGTGCAACGGATATCTGTTACTTGTCGACTACATGCAACAAATTTTGAAAGCTTAATTTTGCACCTTGCTCAACGTATGGAATGCAAAATTACAAGGGGTTAACGATATTGGTTTGCAACTGACTGTCGACTTTTGTAAATGCTCACGTAAAACCCATACATATAATATGTTTACAGGTAAAACTGACTGTACAAAACAGCTTAATAATAATGGTTATTATTTCTATTTCTACACAAGTAAATTACAAGATTATTTCATTCAAGTCCAAACGGCTTAGGTCAGTCGCCACCGCTAAACCTTAAATGTGTATAAGATATTAGCAGCACCATTCCCTCAATACAAATTCCAACTCCTGGGGCTGGAGGCAAATCAACTACATACTGCAAGCATGATCTGGGAGTTTGACAACTGCATAAACTGCTTTCTAAAAATTGAAATATACAATTTAATAAAAATATATGTGATATTTGCAAAAAAATTTTGTTTTTTGTGGGGGTGGGCGCCAAAATAGTGTGAAATAAAAAAAAATCATCCTTAATTTGTCAGCATTAAAATTATGTATCAATTTAACAATCTATTAGAGAATATATCAATTTGCAACATCCCTAGTGATCGTTTCTTTGAAGACATTATCTGAAGCTGCTATATACGCAAAGAACATTTGATATTGTGAATTAAGTTACTTTATTTAATAATAATATTAAGTTTTGATATTCACTCAAAGTAATGTTTATTATAAATGTTATGCATTTGGCGCATTCTCTGAAACCTGAATGAAATTTATGTCGTACACCTACAGTCAAAGTAATTGAAAATATTCTATAGCCAAGTCTAACTTTTTGTAAAAAAATTTGTGCTATTATAATTATTTTGCACTTTGCTAAAGGCAAAGTCAATACTAGTCGCCCATTGCAAAATCTTATAATCTAATCTAATTTAATATATAAAAGCAATAGATCGTCTTTGATCGTTATTTTTCTCTCTATTCACAAATAACCTCTTTTCTCTAATATCTTGGATATATAGCACGTAAATATATGATATAAAATATTTTCATTCGTACATCTTTTCCCAGCATTACACTTGCTTGCAAGGCCATCTCAACTCTGTGATAATTTGGACACGTGTTCAACATTCCCGTATATGGTCATGATAAACCATACCCCAAAAGACCCATTTAAGCAATATTACGAGTAAACGATAAAGACACAAATTTAACGGGGCAATGGCATTCGTAATCTTGTTTTCCGACATTCAGTTAACAGGCAAATTGGAGTTAGTAAAATCTATGTCGAATATTTATAACTGCACGACTGGAAGCTCCCGTTGTTTAGGAAAAAATCCACAACGTAGTCGTCGACTATCCCAGAGACTTTTGCGACAGACTTGACTTTTCTGTGTTCTATAGTTTTTTATTTTAAAACCATTAGTAAATGCAGCTGGACTTGGGTTGACCGCAACAGGGAACAAAGACACCTTACCGATAATTACCGCCATTAAAACCAATTTAGGAATCCCGTTGACACACAAAAGATCCTCAGGTGATCAACCCACTTTGCTTGGGTTACTGAAACCAGTTTTTGTAGAATCAATGAATTTATCCAAACGCATAGCCAGTGATCCATTTTTTTACTAGGAGGCTCATGATCTCTGTGATGTGTATCTGAAAAACTAAGCTCCGATATTCAAATCAGCATTTAAATAAAATTAATTACTTTTATCGTTTACGGCCAAATTATTGGTAATTTGCAAAATTCGTCTTAAAAGTGCCTTTGGTAACCTTCTAGAATTTTGTATAACTATCTCAAAATTATTAAGCTTATGGGTGAGATACCTAAGTTACCTAAGATACCTAATATACCTAATTTGTTAATTCAACAACTTTTAATGCTGTGTTTGCTGCATGTCTCCATAACAAGATATTTTCTTGTTTTCCATTAAACTTGGTACTCGGACTTTAAAATGTTTTATTATGTCGTGGTATAATCTCAGTTGTCTGATACACCACCGATACCGATTTGATCTATTTTAACATAATAATTAGTGGGATTTGTGAAAACAAAATATTCATAAAAATTGTAACTATCCTTACTTTATTTATTTATTTTTGTTAGTATTCAATTAAGCAATACAAGCCATAACAAGATTGGAAATAAACAAATGAATTGATAATCAACAGCGATACCGAAACCAAAAATCTTTATATTGATTGAATGGCTAACGCTTGCTCTGAACGGGCATTGACACATTTTATATTTCTTTATTTAAAGCAAAATGAGCACATTAATTAGATGACATTTTACTGTTATGCTTAAGGAAAATAATAATGGGGGTGTCCAATGCGTGAAGCACAGAGTAGTTGTAGTTTGTAGATTATTTATCGTGTTTTTTTGTTGTTTATCACTTGTTCAGCAATGGCTGCCGGTATTTTGTGTACTATTTTTATTAATATTATACTCAGTTAGAGTTACAGTTATTCACCATTTAAATGTTGGGAATTTAATAATCAAAAATGTTAAACGTGGCATTAGCGCTAGTATGCAGCATTTGGCCAAATTTAAAATTTGGATTGCTTAGATCCGATTTTTTTTAATGGCGGGAAGTGTTGTTCCCTATTCTAATACATCGACGTTGACAAGAGTTTTTTTTCTGCATGTTGTCTGGTTTCCTGGGATTTGTTGAACGTCGATAAACAGAAAAAAATTATCTCTTATTCTAATACTCATGGGTTTTAAACTTAAATATGTCGTCCCAATACAAAAGTATAGAACAGAATATGTTAAAAACTTAAAGCTTGTACACTGCGTCAATATATACACCTTACTTAAATTAGTTAAAGTTACAGTTATGCTTAAATATTAGATCAATTAATGGCTGCTATAGGTTAAAGCAGATAACCAATATTTCTTTCACAATTTTGTTCCCCAGTAGAGTCTCCGAAATAGAACAAGTATTACGAAAAGTAAATGCTACATAACAATTCATTATATTTAAACAAAAGGCCTTAGGTAATTGTAAAAATTTGTAAAAACATCACCGACACTGATGGAGTTCTGGAATTTTGTGTTTGGCCGACTATGCCTTTATTTACAGAACTGTTGGTGTCGGTGATGTCATTTAATTGTTCAGTTAAATAGACTGTCGGTTGTAATGAAACTATATATTTATTGATATAAAACTATTTTATAAACTTCAGATATATTAACAATACAACAATACAAAAGGATATTAAAAACTCTTAAGGATTTTATTCTTTAAATAAGAGAAGGTTTAAATCAGACTATTGGAAGGGTCAAAAATTATCTAACTTGTGCATTGAAAATATTTAGCAATATCTATCCAAATAGAACACACTTTACACATTGAAATAATATTTTATATGATGGGAATTATATTTATTTATGGATTAGCTGAAAGAAGAGAGGTATGGAATACTCGAATATATACAATTTGAAGAGACAACGGAATAATTTAAGTGACAGAAAATAGCAATACGGCCAGATGAAGTAAAATTTTTGCTTGTTCTTTTTCCCACAAGAAAAAAATTAAAAACGGATGCATACTTTTTGGGTTAACAAATCGAAAAACTCCTGATAATCCCAACCAAATTTCTCTCTGCAACGAGTAAAATTCCCGAAGTGCTTGGATTTTAGATTAAATATGTTGTAAGTTTTAAAAAATATTACAATATTTAGTCTCAAAACTTTTGTTTAGAGTTTAAATTGATCTATAGCTGCAAAGATGCTTTTTGGTATAAACAAATATGCTTATAATCGGCAACTTCGCTAAATTTAAAATATTATTCAAGTTGGAAGTAGTTGGAGATTACATATTCATAGATTCACCATTCTTTTATGTCGCCTAAACTTCTCCGTTCCCTTATGAACTACTCTCCTCTATTTTTATCTACATGTACGATGGAATATGCCTTGCACAATTAATTTCGGGTATTATGCACTCAGTACAATATAATACAATATCCCATATCACATTTTCTCCTCTGAAATATCTTTTTCCTTAATCAAATCTATTTGAAGTAATGTAGCTTGTCGGACTGGCTTAATACTCACCCCACCGGATCAGTGGTTTCTGTAAGTTCAACTTTCATTTTCTTACGTTAATTTTGTTACTTTTAAGTTTAGTCTTAGACTTATATTAACAATTTTAGTTTAAACAATTTAAGTTTTGATGTTATTAGAAATGTTTACATTCTTTTAGGCTTTAAGTAAGTTATAGAAAGCTGTTAATATTTTAGTTACTTGAGCTGATACTCGTTGAGTCGACTTCATTCATAAAATATAAAAAATACAAAATTATATGTTTATATTTCGGGACTTTTAGAAACAGTAATGTGAACAAATCCCGACCTGAGTGCAAATAAGTGAAGAGTGAGCAACATTCACTTAAAAAATTGATATTTTATCATGAGAAGAAAGTAATATCGAATGGAATTAAATTTTGTGGAAAATAACTTTCATAAAAAATACAAGCAATGTAAAAAAACCTAATTACCAGGTGAAACAAACGTTAAAGTAGCTCGTGTTAACCATGGACTCATGGACTCACATATTAAATGACTGTATACATTTGCAAATAATATCTGCAAGCAAATTGTTTATTGATTGGTTGTTGAAAACAGGTTCAACATGTTAATATTTAGGATATGCCAATGGGCTGACGTCTGGACATAACATATCTAACATATATTTAACATTATATATATTTTTGCTTCAAATATTTATTATAATATATAATAATATATTATAATTAAATAGATAAGCGTACACTGCATTGTAAAAGTTTGAGTTTTTTGGAGTTTTCTCTTAGGTAGCCATTCTTCTAAGGCAATTGTGTTTAGATGTAATGTTGTTAACAAGTAAACAACAATTTGTAATTTTTCATAGTGCCGTTAAATTTTTGATTTGAATTTATACATTTTGATAGCTCTTCTTACTATCGAATAACGATTCTCACCCTTATATGTTATTGATGTTGGACTCATTTTGGCAATGTTAACATTATTTTATTTCTTAACTATTATCTGATAAATTCTATCTGTATGACATAAGTGATTCCTTTTGCATAATATCTTATTTAGATATCTTGATGAAAATGTTCTTACTCTGGCTTACAGAAAAATGCAGGCAAAATAGTTTTGCAAATTACGATCAAACTCGAAACGATATCTTTTAAAATATCGATAACGCAGCATTATAGGAACACAAAACTCAACGTTTACCATCTCTATTGTGTACATTATTGCCGAGGAAATCAGGAATTTAATATTTGGAAAAAAATTTAGCGGATAATATAGTAAATATATAGTTACGCAATATTAAAGTAAAATTGTTTAAAATAATTTACTTACACACGTTAAGTGTGAGTAAATGAAAGCGTCTAAAACGCGAAGAATTAATTTCATTGTATTTGAAGCTGTTTATGTGTATATACAGCCACAGACTAAAGTCTATGTATGACAACAATTTATTCCATCTGACGAGCATATCATTCAAATTGATTTAATTTAAACGATTTTAATTAAACGTAGTGTAAAACTACTTTTAATTGCAAACATTTTCTATTGTGGCTTTTTGAAACGAAAGGGAATAAATCGCTAGGCTGCATTTTGCAAAACTGGTTGATGCTATTCTACCCTCGTAAATTAAAGCCTAGTGTATTCTGGAGGGAATTATTTGTCAAGCGAATTTAGTGCGAGTTTTCTGCATGTATATATGTACATACAAACATATGTATTTATATGTTTATTAGGAGATGTAGATACGTAAGATGTCGTTTAGACTGATAGAAAAACGTTTTTATTGTCGAAAGTGCTTAATTGTACCGTTCTTATTCATGTTTTTACTACAGTTACAAACATCATTTAGATCTTTTTTATAGCCATTGTTACCTGGTAAAAAGCAATAATACAACTATGAATATTGTATATTATTTATCATGATCGATAGCTTAGTCGATCTAGGTATACATGAACACGTGGGTTTTAGAGACTACAAGTGCTAGGGACTAAGTATGTTTTGTTTGGTTCTTGTATACCATACGCAGATTTCGTTCACATTGTCAATAGCTTGCCCCTTATTCTTATCGTTGAAACCAATTAGTTTTCAATCCTGTTGTTTGAGCATATCTTAAAAATCATTAGAACTGAAATGTAGTAATGATTATTTGTTAAATTATATGCACTCATTTTACTTTGTTACCATTGTTATCAGTAGATTACTAGCAAAACTGTGTCATAATATAAATATAATATAAAGACAATTAAATATTGTTTTGACTATTACAAGAGAAAATTAATTAAAAAAGTTCTAGCATACACTGTATTCGTATAGATAGACCTAATTATGAAAGCTCTTCTTCTGATTAATTTTTTGCGTTTACCGTCACAATACGGAAAATCACAATTTTAATCAATAAATATTTTTGAGTTAGTTTTTTGAGCTGACATCAAGAAATAATTTAATTCCATGCGGGACATATATACATATATTGTTTAAATCGATTTACCACGTTTGTCCCAAACGTTAATACGTTCAGACGAAATATTTAAGTCGAAGTTAAACACATAAACATCTAAATAAATGAATATGCCCATATCCCAATTTATAAATCCTTTTCAATCAATTTTTATAAATAATTTATATTCTCTTTCCAGAATTGAAATGCCAGCAAATCAGTGTTTACACGCTTACTTTTCAAAACTTAATCCAGTGGCTGAAAAGATAGCCATTGATATCAGAGAAGTGATATCGGCTTATGATCATGTGTGGCTCACCTTAACTCCAACCCAACAAGATAATATTATTAATGATACGATTATAAAACCTGAAATATCTGTAAAGTATTTTAATAACTCTTTAAGTAGCACTTCCAACGCAAAATTTCCAAAAAAAGAAGCCACAAAATTATTTGAGCAAAACAGTAAAAAAGAAACTCTTTGCCAAAAGTATAACGCTATATATGCATATGATAGTCTAAATATATGCACTTTTATAAATCAACATGTTGGCTTAAAGATTCTCCACGATGAAAATATTGGAGACTATCGTGATGAACATTCATTTCCGTTCAGTTATAAAACCAAATCGCAAATGAATCTAGCTGAAATTGGAAATATCAGCAAAATTCCATTGCCTAGCATTCGAGTGAGCCCTAAAAACTTTTCAACGTCCCAACAAAAAGCACTAAGCGAGCCCATTCATCAAAATCAAATAATTTCGTTAGAAGACAAGCTAGATAGAAGAAATACCAAATACACTGAGTCTATAGGGTTGGTCGCTGATGAGAAACAGAACTTATTAACCAATTTTGGATCAAAAAACACTCTGTTGAGTGTATCGACTGACTCTAATGATTTTGAAAACGACACCAAAGATCAACATTCCGAAAATAGTAAACTTTTGCCAGAAAATGTGCAAATGCCCAAAGGTTTTGATTTTTTAAGTAATTGGTAGTTCAATTAAGTTCTATACTTAAAATATAAGTAAATTTTCTAATTATCTCATTACCTAAAGCCTTAATGTATTGGATCTTAATTAAATACTACTTTAGTAAAAAAAAAAACCACACAATTAAAAAAAGTCTGGTCAAGCATATCTTAAAATCTTAACATTTATATTTTATAAACAAGCTTTTGCTCAGTGAAAAAATTCAATATTTTATGTAATCTGCACATTTTACAAAAAAAAATACTTTTTTGCGTTTTTTTTAAGTTATGAATAACACAACTTTAAACAAAATAAATACTGTTGGTATATTTCAACCCTGAGAAGAAATAACTGCTTTTTGTCAGTTTGCTAAATTGTTTTCCATAAATTTATGGACATTTGATATTATTTTAGTCTGTTATTTAGTAGTTAATGAATATTATTAGGGGAGAAAATATAATTTAAAACACACATATATCCTCCCAAAGTTTAAAATAATATATATAAAATAGTTCTAACAAAGCTTAAGAAAAATTGATTCTCTGTAAGAAATAAGTGTAGCTATATATTTAAGTTTAAATTTACTAATATCGGGGCAATAACGAAACCATGCCATTAGTTTCGTAAAAGACCTTGAAGTCTGTAAATTATAAAAGGAATGAAATGTATGAGACACGAGCTTTTCAGAGGTGGTTAATAAATGTTCAGCTCATTCTTCGGGTATTTCGGATATATTGCTAGGAAATACCCTAAGCCCTATTTAGGCCGTCTCTCAAATAACTAATACGGTGTTAATTTTCACCCAAATCAGCGGAGTACAAGAAACCAGTAAAAATTATAAAGTCCTGAATAAGAGATTCCCTTACTCAGCGGTATGCTGACGTTACAATAATTATATTCCACTTAGATTCGTATATAAATAAAATGCAAAGTAATTGCTCTTCGCCCCTCTTTAGAATAATAGTTTCTCGATCGTATCAACTCCAAGTCGCGAGATTGTAGCACGAGATTGGTACTTACTTGTAACGTTGACTGACGGTGTACCTTCTTACTTCGCATATTATGTTGGCAAACTGAAAATGGTGCGGAATAATAAAAAGAGTGTATAAGATAAAGGGTGTATGCTGCGTGTGCGTGCATAGGACATTGTCGTATTAAATTTAATACAAAGCAAAAAAAAAAAAACAGCGATTGCGCGTGAACCCAACTTAAATACTCTTAAATACCTCAAAAGCACAAAGCATAATCAAGGATAGGACAGATATTAGACAATTTGCCCTGATCAGTAATATATATACATTGTGATTCTGAATATGCATGTTTCATGGCTAATAAACGCTTTATGTTCAGGGTATTGCCTATTTGGGGATACCCGAGTAAAGGAATGATACTTGATTAAAAATAGTTTGTGTTATGTACTCTGTTTTTAATGTACATACAGTGGTTTTCACAAAAGAGGCAAACAACAAGTGATATTTTTCAAAAATGTTGTCTATTCTATTTTAAAAAAAAATTTCGCCATACCGAACAATTTTAAACAGTTGGCAACTTAACTTGTTCTTCGGATGTACAACATATATATACCTTGTTAACATAGTTATCACAATTATTCTGCTGTTGGGCAATGTTCTTTCGCTTTTCTACTCGATAATTAACATTTGATTTTCATTTAACTGTTTAGAGTATGCGAGGCCCCTTATGTTATTTATAGATCTTTTAAGGTTTTAAAGCGTAAGTCATAAAATGTAACAGCATTTGAGCCGGCAATACAATAATCCGAAAATGTTAATATCCTAAACACATTGATAATCGGTAAACAAAATAAATAAATGAATGTGTGTTCTCGTAAATAACACACAATATGCTGTATACATGCTGTATACCTCATTTTCGCATACCATACAAATTGAGCAAAAGCAATAGGGAATCGCAAGTAAAATACTAAAGCTTTGCAATTTCACCAATTCTCTCCTGAAATTGTTTACATTTTATTAGGGGCACACTTCCATACACAGTCGCTGCAGTGATAACATTTTGGAGTGTATATATTTATTTGTGTATCGAAGGATATTGGACCTCAGACTAGAGTTATTAAACTTGTTATTTTAATTTCAGAGCGAACACTTTTAAAACGTTATTATTAAAGATTTTTCATGAGTCGTTGATGTCGACAAAAAATCATTGCTAATTTAATTAGCTAGATGAATGCATACAATTATAGAACTTGGCAATGCTAACTTTTAGTTCCACATTGCCACGAAATCTGCTAGATTATTGCCCCTCAGCACGTGAGTAGAAACGTGCTCTACTGAAATAGAAGGATTGCAATTGTATTTATTTTTAAATACGTCTAAAAATACTAAGCATTGGACGCCAAACGCTATAAATTTAAGGGAGCTTTATATATACTTAACATTTGGTAATTTTAGTTAGACAGCTTGTCTAAAAAAAATCAAATTTATTATTATTATAGACTAAATAAAAAAGTATGTGTTCCATTGTACGCATATTTAAATAATAATAAAAGAGCCGTTCCCAAATTGTTTGTCTTTTATAGTCGATTGCGGTTGATTCAATCGATTTACAAATTCATATAGTTCACATAGCTAGGTCAAAAAAGTTTTATATTTTAAATAGAACTAATCTAATGGCTTGCTCTTGACCACAAAGCAATAGGCTTTGTAAGAAGACACTAGACGAAAGTGAATTGAGGGTGCTGGCTAAAACTGTTGTTTGGTGTATTTTGCATTTCACGAAAATTTGGTCGCACATAAAATCTTAAAGATGTACCCAAAACTGGGTGATACAATTGAATTTATTCTATAGTTAAAAAATGGGGTGGGTAATCTACAATTTGAAATAAATTTGATATTAATTTTTATCCGTTTGCTGCATTTTGTCTTAATTAGGTAAATACTATCTTCAACATTGCTAATACCCCAATATAAAGGTGTTAATTATGGTGAATCTGAAGATTAATTTAAAATATCCGTTTCTGTTAAAATAACAAGTCATGTTTCAGACTGACTGTTTTTGGCTTTCCACGTGTTGTCGACATTCAACTTTATATCTGATTCTTGAGTTGACACGGGCATCATTAAAATAAAAAAAATTAAATGTAAAAATGAATGTAAAATGGTCAACAAAACTTAACTGAGAAAATTAAGGTTTCACTTTCAACGGGATTCTAATAACTAATTGCATCTCGACCAAGTGAAGAGTAGATAATCAATGTTGCCATCAATACTTCCTTAAGCTTTGTTTTGTCGTATAAAACTATTACCGATCTGTTTGACTACTTGGTTTAGCTATGATGATATTAATAATGAAGTTGAAATTTATTGTACTTTGATGGCGTAAAATTCATTAATAATTTGCTTAAGTGAAGTCAGAATAGTATTTTCAGTGGGTCTCAAAAGATACTTAACAAATTTATAACTGCGTAACCTCAACAGGCTTGGGAAATATACATCTACTATAACTTACTTATTGGCGTCAAATTTTTTTTTTATTGAGATACAATACAAACATATTTAATTCATGCAAACATTGAAACTTTTAACTTTGCTCATCACTCTTATAAATTTCAGAAACTTCAATTTTTTGAATATCTATCTAGTTTTTAACTTTTAGAACACAGACAAAACGGTTTGGTCGTTAGGCCCGTTATAGGCACAACAGAAGGAAATGGCTTTGACACGTTGTTTAAAATAGTGTTTAAAATTGATATTCAATAGGTAATTTGTTAATCTTTATCCATGCCTACAATATAAATGTTTTGGCAGTTGGCTACTAATTTTTTACTTGGAAACTGATCCTGACTGTTTTTAACTTGGTGTTATATCTTAATAGCAGTATATAGTTATAGTTAAGTGCACTTTTCAAATAATATTGATTCTAATAGAATCCGTATGATTCTGTTGTTTTTGATAATATTTGACTATCTTTTTCGACCAACGGCTGATGCCTAATAAAAATATTTCTTCTGTTGCTTATCGCACATTTGATCAACATCGAAATGCGTGATAGGCACTAGTGTTTAATAAGACATCGATGCATTTTTTGAATAATTGTAGCTGATTCGACTAGGAAGTACCTTACATTCACAAATCCATTCAAAAATAGCGCGTTTGGGACCAAGACATTATAAAATAACTTCTTAACTAAACGCTTGAACTTTATAAAATTGTCACAAGATAAAAATCGTCTAAGTCTATTTTACAAATCAAATCGGTTCTTGTGTGTGATTGGAACCTTTTACCTTATTGTTTTTTTAATTGTGTCTAGGGGGAGGGAAAGGGGTTTCCTTTCCCTTTCTATCTGTTACATAAATTGTAAAAACCATTATATTATTTTAATCGCTTTTCATTCGTTTCAGGATATTAAAACTGCTGTGTGGAGTTACTATAATAAAATTGATTATAAATCTGCAAAAAGAAAATTGAAAATAGAAATCAAGTGCATATATCAAATACATTAATGTTTTTAATAGTTACGTCGCTAATCAGCTTTGCAGTATATTAAATAATTATATTACAAATTGCATTCAGTTTATTCAACAAAGGATTTATTAAGCGCAGTTTAAAAACCTTGATGCTCCCTAAATTTCTGAATCACAATATACTTGACTTATTCGCCTCTTTGTATATTATGGAGCTTATATATGGTGTACATGGTGCAATTTTTTAATCAAAATTAAATGAATATAGGCAAATATACCTAACTTTGAGTAGATGGACAAAAAGACCGATTTAAAACTTGAATACTGTTCAAAATTTTTGATTGTATTAATCTTTTTCGACTTTATCAAATAACCCTGAATCGCATTGATTGGTTACTTTCATGATCCAATATAGTTTGCTCACCGTCCAATGATATGTCCAAATAAAACGGTTTCCGTCATTTTAGCACACTAGCACTCCCAACGCCAAAAACTTTGAAAATACAGAGTACTTTTGTTCAAAGTATTTTTTTAAACAATATCACTTTTGCTTATTATGTTGTTTCACTTGATTAAAGACCTTTCTATCGTGACGTTTTATAGTGGATTTTCAACGTCGACGTCACAAAACGCTTTTACGCCATTTTCTGCTCAGCCAAATCAATTCGTTTTGACTTACTTGTGCTTGCATCTATGATTATGTGTATGTGTGTATATATTTCACATGTATGTGCGTACATATCCATAAATATCCATACACCAATACATCATACATACATGAGAATGTTGACGTGCATGTGTCGCTACGTGTGAGTCCGATTTATGAATGTTTCCGTTCGTATGCCTCCATCATCGTTTTTACTTGGTCCAGTTAGTTCAGTTCTGTCATTTAGTTCAAACAGAAATATTTCCGCGAACCGCTTTATTTTGTAAGGATCTTACCTTGTACTTCCCGTTTGGACTTTGTTGCATAAAAAAAAAATAAAACATGGGGAACACAACTATGGTTAGTACAAACGATTTAAGTTAATTTTTGAGGTAATAAATAATTTAATTAACAGTTGTTTTCCAAACAATTTAGAGCCGATTGTATTAATATTTAGTAGTAGTAGCCGTTCAATTTCCGGCTTGGCTAACAGTTTGAATTGATGATTGTGCATGCAGCCCCAGTTTTGCGACATGACATGCACATCGTCCAAAAAAATATTTCGTGCTTGGTTTACCCCAAACAAACTGTTTTTTTCTCGATTAATTAAAGGGAGTTAAGTATATATGTATTTTAGAAAATGCAACCCCTAAATTGAATTTTTCTAAGTTATCCTGTGTTTAAGAGATTAAAGCAGAACATTCTTCGAGCTCGATAATGTGTTTTATTAGATTTGATATTCTTGATCAAATATCGGTTTACTTGTCTATGTATATCACATAAAAACAACTTTCGCGCCATGTAACAAATTAATGAAGAAAGAAAATTTTATATTAAAATCTTTAAAGTAAGATATTTAATTAGAATAATTTGAAACTCTAATATATAATTTCCGAAAGTGTGCAACAAATGTGTTTTGGACCGCAATTTGAGAGGCAAATTTTTAAATACCCTTTGTAGTACATGAATTGCGTAATTTTTTTTTTAATTTAGTCGCCTGTTGGGGCGTTATTAAAAAAATTTTAGGAAGAATCTTACAACGTGTTCATAAAGAATGACGGATATGGCTTAATAGGTATTGATACTAATCAAGATTATTCATATAAATTAATGGGACCGAATTTACCTCCATAGACCTTTTAGAAATCAAATCCGCACTGGTGAAAACAGCGATCGGAAACTGCGAAAGCTAGGTATGTCTATAAAGTGTGCGAAATAAGTAAATAGTAAATAATGTGCGTTTTTCTCTTTTTATATTTCATTTGTAGTGTGCCTTTTCTGGCTTGCTAAATATATGCAGAAAGATTATACACATCTTTTATTATTCTATTGAGACCTAAGACTATTTACGTTAGAGGTCTTTTCCCGTATGAAAAACGCAGATATGGATATAGAATACTTCTTTCCACTTGCCCCACCAAAGAGCTTCAGTTGGTACATTCAAAAATTTATTTTCCATAAAAGCCAATCGCAGCCGCTTAGATTTTTTTGTGTTTGTGTGAATATGCGTTTGTGTTGGTAATCATACATTCTCTGGGGTTAATATGTATGTTCCGAATGCACGCAGAAGCTCAAGGATATATCTTACTCGGGGACTCCCAAAAAGAAGACCATTACTAGTTAAAGGTAAGATAAATAAATCTAAGGCTGAGCATATTGACTTTTTTGGTGTACCGTTAACTTTATAGGATAATCTGATTCTAAATTGGGGTAGATAAGGGTCTCGGCTTGACGAACTGTTAAGTATTCTATTTTTGGTAAATAAGTGGAATGTGCTTCAACGGAAGTTTAATGGGTTGATTAACCCTTCCACCGAGAAATTATATGATATAAACCATTTATGTAATATTTCCCTCTAATACATATTTTCACTAAAAACGATGTTATTAACTCTAATCTTGTTTGCAAATATTTCCTTCCAAAACTTTTTGATTTATTTTTGTAATGTTTGTCTTGTGGTGTTTAATGTCTTTGCCCGCAACTTTGCTCTGCATCTTAAATATTTGTTACAATAAAATTTATTTTTGAATTATTTCTCTTTTCTATAATGTAAATTGATAAAAGTAAAATGTATGAATGCTAGAACAAAATTGCACATAGCCGTCTGCATATTAGGTATTTATTTATGTTCAAAAAGTATATACATTTGTATTTACAAAACCATTGGCACATTTTTAGTTATAAATAAATTTGGGATCATAATCTCGCAAAGAATCGTTGGCAGGAATGAGGGGTTCAAGAAATGCAGACGAGTACCTTCACATACAGTTTCTGAAAGTGCTAAGCAGCACAGCAACATGATAAACAAATATGAATGCTTTTTTTAAAATATAATTTATAGTATATTGCTCTTCTTTCTTTTTTTTAGGTAAATCAGCTAGAAATTGTGCTGCATTTTGCTGTGTATCACCTGCTATGTCGGTATAGCCGACTAGCGGGGTTGTCACCTCTGCAACACAAAATTTTTGCGTTTGCGCTGTGGCCAATTAATTCCTTCATTTATATGCAAACATAAGCAGCAGGAGGTTTTGTTATTAGTTGCAGCGGCAGTTTGGCTGCAGTAGAAGCAGTGGTGTGACTTGAAGGCACGTGTTTGTTGATATTGTGACGGCAGTGCAAGTGATACAACATAACACAATAACGCGCTTTCTTGTTATCATTGTTGTCTTTTGTATTGGATCGATCCTGTACGCATCCTGTACCATAACGTGTAGTTAACAAGTAGTTTTTGTGTAATTGTGTTTTTTATTCTTCTGCAAAAGATCTTTGTACTCATTAATTTTCAATAATTCTGACATCATGAGTGTAAGTTTAGAAAGGAGATAATAAACTTGTTGGCCCTTTTAAGTGTTTTAATTCATTATAATATAAATTCACATAGATGTTGACTTGACTTTATAGGTTAATAGTTTAAAAAATATATAATTTTGTATTCAACACAGATTGTCTTTGAGATTAAATATATAAAATTTGGATATGTATATATATATAAAATAAACATAACAATAAGAACCTTTCATTTGATTTTCTTATATTTTGAAGTAGTTAACATTCATTTGGAAAAAAATAAAATATAGTTATTTTGTATAAATTCTTCCCACGGAAACTATTCATACTATGATATTCAATCAAACAGACTGCTTATTATCTCAAAAATTACAAAAGTGTATAATTTCCAAAAATAATAGTTTGACGATAGAAAACCTCTTAATGAATTACTTGTTTAATAAAAGTACATTATTGTGGATTTATTTTGATGTTATTTGCTTAAAACCGGTGTAGCAGTTTGTTTTTAAAGCAAACAAGTTCAAAAATTTAAGCCTACGTGATATCCTGAACCATTATAATTATTATATTCCTTTTGCATATTCGTCCTATATACACATATGCACACACTCTTACCGCAAGCAGCATACTTTACCTATATCCTTGAATATCTTTTAATCATGATCTCTATGTAATTTTCACCAACAACATCAAATAGCAAAGCTCATGTATTTTTATTTTAAAAAGCCAAAGAAAACAGTCGGGCTATTGTGCATTCTCTTAGTATTAATGTTAATAAAATAATCAATATGAATAAAAAATAATAGGTTTCACAACATTATTTTAATATTCCGCAAGGGTAATCAACTATAGCATTTTAAATGTACAAACAATTTTATTTAAAGAAATACAATTAGTCATATCATTAATCTTATCCAATTTCTATTTATTAAAGGACGAACTAACAAAGGAACAAATTGCCCGTAAGTTGATTTTAGGCAAGATTTTACGTAAGTTAATAAAGTTAGATATTTTTGATGTGATTTGTAGTACTGCGAAATGCATTTAATGCATTTGATCCGGAAAAAAATGGATACATCAATACCACAATGGTTGGCACCATACTTAGTATGCTGGGACATCAGCTGGACGATGCCACGTTAGCCGAAATTATTGCTGAGGTCGATGAAGATGGCTCGGGTCAGATTGAGTTCGAGGAATTTACGACGTTAGCAGCACGTTTCCTAGTTGAGGAAGATGCTGAAGCAATGATGGCCGAATTAAAAGAGGCATTTCGGTTGTATGACAAAGAGGGAAATGGATACATTACAACTGGCGTTTTGCGTGAGATTCTTCGCGAATTAGACGACAAGCTAACAAACGATGACTTGGACATGATGATTGAAGAAATTGATTCTGATGGCTCCGGTACTGTAGACTTTGATGGTAGGTTCGTTACGATTATATCCCAAATAAGTTAATATATGTATATTGCGCTTTTCAGAATTCATGGAAGTTATGACAGGTGGTGATGACTAAGCAACCAATTGCTCTGGGTTGTCAATAATACCTCGTTTGTGGTCTTTTAATTTATGTGTGGATTTTGTTTTGTAAAACATGACCAAAATTTCTTTATACAAATTAAACGGTTCACAGTATATTTTTGTAAAGACATGCCGCATCCTATCTATTATCTATAAATATATTACTTAAAATTGTAAATGTGATTAGACAAACTAAAAAGTTAATATCTGTTAAAACAACAAAAAGAAAGTAGACGCCCGAAAGATATGGAATAAAAGTCTTTAAAAGTCCACACAAAGATTAATTCTTTTTTTTTAAATCAGCACATAATAGAAACCAATTTCAATCTGCAATAAAATGTCGTACAACTGTATCATAAATAGTTAAAATGAAAATTCATAAATTTATTAAGAGATTAGTGACTTTTGTGAAAGTTTACTGTAGCTTTATATAATTTAAAGTGTTTTTTTTTAAGAATCGTATGCTGGTGGCTTGGCTCACGAAAATCGTAGCAGTAAGTCGCTCCAGTTTAGCATTTTTGACAGCATATATTTGAGTTTACACAAAATATTTCAGGTTTTTTAGATATCTTAAATGATCTACTGATTTACTTTACTGATTGTAGATTTCTGATTTTATATAACAGGACTTTCGATCATTCAAATAAACTGTAATTATATATTATGACGAAGACTAATGGCTTTTTAAGCTGACTGAGTATAATCTTCCAGCCTCAACAACGACAAAAAATGCACTTATACCAGCAGATGGAGAAAAGGACGAATGGAAGGGATTCATTGCAAATATTCAATATATTATTCTAATTTAGAGAAAGAGTGTATTGAAGTTGGCTAATATCATATATATTTTAAGTATTACCGCTGTTTTTAATGTTATACACAACAGTACAATAGCACCAAAAGTAATGCGTTTATACCGACAGATACATATGCAGCAAAACGAATGTTACAACCTGCTTTTTAATCAGTAATTAAAAGTTAATCATTTTATTCAGTATCGTGAATTGCAGAATTATATCGATTAATTAAAATTATATTGTGAAAATACAAGCATGTTTAAGTAAAAGGGAACCTTTTTTAAAAAGGTAGAATATTGGACGTATATTAAAATTAAAAAAAAAAAATATAATGAGCAATGACCAAAACATTTACAGTTTCCACATCTGACAAGACGATCTTATATTTGTGGGTTTTTCGACGATCGCACAAGTTCGCATTAAATACTGCAATTCCATACTGTTGGAAGCTTTTTTAAAATTGTGTTTTGTATTTGGTGACATATTACTTTCCACAAAACACAGTTTGCTATTTAGTAGCCGTCGAATAGAATCTAATCGAAGACATGTACATATATTGACTTTGTTCCTTTTTTTACTTAACCCAAACCAGAGCCTAGGCCGTCTGACCTGATCTCTGCAAATACAGCGACGTCCATATGAAACCCTCAAGCTCAATTCCATAACTCTAACATTCTAGTTGCGGGTCTCTAGAAATTTGGGTCGAAGCCAAGTAAATGGTCGATTTGGCGCTAGAAGACTTTATTTTTTAATACAAAAAAAAACATTTATTGGTAGAAAATTAAAACTGACATAAACTTTGTAGGTATGATTTTTTAAGCGGGTCATAAGAAAGGTGAAATAAATAACTTTTCTTTTTTTAAACGGCGAGCGTAGAATAAAGAACTAAACACTTTGACGCGCATATATCTCTAGTCTCAACAGATCCAAAAAAGAGTTCAAATGGACCGATGCACGGACAGCAAGATAGACATCGATCAAACCCAATGATCTCTACGCATTGAACGAAAACTCCTTACAATGAGTTTATTTTTTATGTATTTTTTATTTTGCATAAAACAAGCGAGCGCGGGCAGGTCAAATCGTAATTATTTCATAATAAATTATATTATTGAGCTTGCATTATACAATTACCATATTTAGTGGGTCTATAAGCTATTATAAAATATACATTTTGTTTTGTTTACAAATCAAGGAATATAACAAATGAGTTAATTTAACTTTGCCGTTTAACCGACCAAAGTATGCCTTTATATCATAGACAACGACCAGCAGGAACTAAAAAAGATACAAACTACAAAATAAACATTTATTGAAAGAGACCGATATAACTTACTTAAACAATTAAATACGAAACGGAAATGTTCGTTTGCATGAACTTTAAACTATAAAAGCCTTTTAACGTTCCACGAAAATAGATAAGTGGTTCCAATTTTTTTTGTGAGTATTGCAAGTTACGCTTCTTTTTGTTCCTGGACCATTATAATAAAATGAAATTTACCACTCACCATACGCTGTTAACATATAAACTTAACATATGGACTCTAGGTCTTAAAAGCTCATTTGCATATGTAAACAAAGTTTCGGGATACAAACATTTGTTACAGATTTTTGATAGCGGCGTCTCGCGAATTGAGCCAAGTTTAATTTCTTTCGGCACCCCGACTATTATAATCTTTACCTGTTTTATGTAGAAGTCGTTCTTAACGTGTTTGTTGGCAAACACTTTATTTTTTATACAAGCCATGCGCGGACATGCAGATGCAGGCATCGAGTGCGTAAGGCATGCGTGATACAAATCTATTTTATAGCTTGCATGAATATTTGTTTAGCACCGATTGGCTCTGACGACAAAAATTTGGCATTTGTTTCACTAATTGCAATGAATTTCGCAAGATTCGTCGTTGATATCCCGCCCGTAGTGACATTTGCCGTTGCCATTTATATAGATCGCGCAGACATCGAATCATTTAGACGCTGGCGCTAACTCGATCTGATCAAGAGTAAATTTGCTATATTGATACAACTTATTGTTTGGTGAAAATTAAGCTTAATTATTAGCATATAATAATTTTAAAATAAATTGTACTTCTTCTTTCTAAATTAGATTTCAAATTCTTTAAAACAACTTTATTATTTAAAAATGGTAAGTCCTTTACGTAATTAAGTGTTCAATGCAAAGAAAAAATATTTTCAATTAATGTACAACTGTGTTTTTCAAAAAATGATTTTTTAACAATGTTTGGCCTTGAAAGTGAAAATTGAATTACACAGTAGAGGACATTTGCAGGGCATATATACATATGTTCAGTTATATGTACTTATTTATACTTACGTTTATACATTTAAAAGTCTTAATGAATAGAATTGGTAACATTTTTTTAGGACTTGTATTTAGTGAAAAAAGATCCTTATTTATTTGTTAAAAAAGCAACCAAAAAATGATTTATAGAAATTAAATGAAGCAGCAAGATTCTATTTTGGGAATATGTATGTATATAGATTGACAATTGTTTGGTTAACCAATACGTTCGTTGACACATATAGCAATTAAACTTTGTCTTAATTAATCTTTCTTTGCAGGCCGAGGGAGAATACGACAAAGATCAATTGAGAAGTACATATCGAGGCCACATCATTAATATAAAAGTCCGCTAATAATTTGTTTCTTATCAGTTCTGCGCAACGCTTTCAAAGCTTTCGATCTGGAAGGCACGGGATCGATCGATCATTCAGATGTCTCAAGCATACTTGAAATTCTGGGTCAAAAACTTGAACCACCAGCTGTAAAAGCGCTTATAAAGGAGGTCGATAAGGGCAGTTCTGGAAAATTAAATTTTAGTCAATTTTGTAAGTTGGCAGCTCGTTTTATCGAGGTGGAAGAGGATGTAGGCGCATTACAAAGTGAACTGAAGGAGGCATTCCGTGTGTACGACAAGGAAGGCAAGGGCTACTTAACGGTTGCTACCTTACGAGGCATTCTTCACGAACTTGACGATAAAATTTCAAGCCAAGATTTAGACTCGATTATTGAAGAAATTGATGCTGATGGCTCAGGAACTGTTGACTTCGACGGTAAGTAATGTAACATTTCTGTTGTATTTACCTAAGCTCACCTGATTGTTTTCATATCATTGCAGAGTTCATGCAAGTGATGACAGGTAATAATAAAATTCATCTAACTTTTACTTATTACATTGGCATGCATTTTCACTTTTGACACAGCAAGATAACAATATAAAATATTTAAGGTATTCAAATAATAGTATGCCTCTTCTTGGATTACTTACCATGATCTACAAATATGTCTTGTACCGAATTCAAACTCACAAGCTTCTATATTTATAATGTCAATGCATATTATCAGCTTTTACGCAAGCAAGAAAGTTGCAGTCAGTCGGGATCGACAGTCCAATACCTAAATAATAATAATAATACATATAGTAATTTCAATGCGTAAAAAAAATTATTTCAAATTCTATATTTAAAAAGTGTTGTTCAGTAATCTACGTGAATTTTTATGATTTAACTAAATTTATAAATTTAGCTGAAAAAGAAACCCATGTGGACGGATGAACAGAAGCATAAGCTTTAAATTTAATGTGTTAAGCTCCAAAGTATACACAATACATAGCAAACTTTTCATAATTGATTCCGAAAATAAAACCTGATTATTTTTTTAACGTTCAATTATTTTTACCGTTTTAGGATAAGCATGGAGTACAAAATATACTGAGCCAGCTCCGACCAGTGCTATTCACCACGGCTAAGTCAGATACACTCAACGTATATATTGACACAATGTTTTATTTTTTTTTAATTTATTGGTATTAAGATATTACATTTGTGTAAATGTATCCATAAAAAAAATATTCTCAAAATAACAATTATATATGTACATTTTATTTTATGTGGCTAGGTAAATAAACAACGACGGCTTGGATTCAAATAACACACTTGAGCATAGATATATTATTTGTCCTAGCCAAAAGCCATTGTAGGCAATGCCTTTTATACCCTGGACCCCATTGAAAATTGATAACAAGGTTATAATGGTATTAAATGCAAGTCGAAGCCTTTATCAGGCAACGAATAGATTTGACCGACATAAGTCCGTCTGTCTATCTACCCGTACGTCTGTATGCACGCAGCGATCTCGCAAAATTACAAAATTTAGAAACGACTATAGATTCTGCTTTAAATCAACTCGCAATTACAAGAGTACGAACTGAACAGATGGTTTCAAAAGTGCACTTGTCACAAAATCAACAGAATCTATACTCAAATAAATCTTAACCACTGTGAAGCGGCACAGTCCCTTTTAAAACAAGCAATGGGAGAAGGTTTAAGGCCACAAATTAATGTGATCGATTTATCTATACATAAAAGTATACAGATCAGGTCGGCCACAGTTAAATTCTAGGCTTGACGATTTCTGGATTAGCATATGCGAAGAGTCACAGACTTTACCCACACGTTTAATTGCCAAAAACTGTACAAGTATCATGACCACATTGCTAAGTACCGTTGTTTAAGTGCTCTTTCCTTAGCATCTACCAAATTGAGTAGCAGCACATAATAAGGGAAGTAGTAACGGCAGCATGTATGGAGATGTGAGACCGATTGGACAAATACCGGAGATATGTTACCTAATACCACCCTTATATACGCATTATTGAGCGTCTGCTCATGAGCCCCACTATGGAAAATAATAACTTCCTAAGTAAACTCACCAGACATATATAATAGTTAATAGCCTTAAATGAGCATACCTCAATTGGATAAACCAAAACGCAAGGTTTTAGTACTTGTTTACTGTTTTACTGTTTTTTTTTTTTGTTTTTTTTAATTGCAACGCGAGTATTAATGAGCCTAAATACGAAATATTTATAATGTACGTATTCATAACGCAAACTAACGAAACCAAATATTCCCAAAAAACTTTTACCTTTAGCGATTTCAATATAATATATCATATAAATAAACGAAATTAATTTTGTAGTTGCCGAGATCGCAGTGCTGCCGAACATCTCTCAATTCAATTCAATCACCTCGTTGGTTTGATTAAGAATATATGTACACTATATAGTCTGCGACCTTCTGGTCAATTTCATAAGTGTGCACAAAACCGTTATATACTTAGCCTTTATTGTGCTAAGCTAGGCCTAATAGCTTTTTAAATATAATACAAAAAATTAGTACAGAAAATGCGTAAAAAAAAACAGCAAAAAAATTCAAAAAATATTGTACCCGAATGAACAACTATCAAAAACAAGAAATATTCTGTTACAGTTACGCGTGACCGATGCGCAGTGCTCGATAACAGTTTTATAATATAAAAAATACTTTACATTATTATATAAATATGTGTAGAAATTAAAAGAAACACAATTTGATCGGAGATGTTTCCTTTTACGTATTACAGACATAGTCATAATATAACTATATTCATTATATTTCTTCCCAATTTTATAAAGTTCAGGGATATGCTAAAATTAAAAACACCAACGTTGATCATATATTCTAGTCACGGATAACTAGATGATTCAATTTTGCCTTGTATGTCTTATAAACGTCTTAGAGACCAGACCTTTCAAGTATAGATTCTCCAACTAATGCGCAAAACAAACTTATGAACATTACCAGTTTTTTCAATATCTTGCACCACCAGTATCGAAACTTTGTTCAGTATGTTATCGTAGGTAATATACAAATTATGAAAGTATTGTCTACTGGATAAGAATCTAAATTGAAACAATTTCAATTTAAATACCAGGGCCTTGTGATATAGCTTATAAACAGATGTTTTTTATTTAAGATCTTATAATTTATTTAAACCAAACTGGATGGGATTTAGAAGTTTTTCAAGAATTTATTTCCCTAGTGGGCTCCAACCACAAGTGAACTAATTGCGCAGCGCTGATCAGGTTATCTTATATTTAGTGGTACTCTCACGACAAGTGCATTTTTAATTGCAGTTATTTTTTTTATTGCTTTTTTGAATATACTCTGCATTTTAATAAGAACTAAAATTCATAGGACCCAGCGCTTACAGCTTCTTCGCAGAATGCATTTTCCCGAAGTCGAGCCGTTTCGTACCCATCCTTCTTTGCACGCACATCCGGATTTACACTCTACTGGTCGGCATTTTCTTATATAAAAATTGACTGTGCAGATTCTTTCGCAAGCTGGTACACATGGTACTTTCACATCGTTATGTAAGCATACTGTTTAAGAATATGTTACGTATCATTTTTTACCGACACAATTGTTATTAGCAATAGCTCACCGCCAAGAAATATGTGCAGATGCGCTGTCGCAACTCCTAAAAGGGCTAATAGCAAACCTAGCCGGTAAACGAGGTGATTGTTAACTGAAAGTTTCATTTCGGACTGACTCTATTTTTTTTTCTAATTTGGCTTTTATATTTGTTTACAGCTGTTTGTAAATATGACTGTATACGAGGGTCAATTATTAAATAATTAAGTCTGTTTTTCCTACAACAAAGTCTTTCTTTCTTCTTATGGCACCTGCAATAGAACTCAATAATTATATGTTCTGAATTTTTTACAAACCATAGAACAACAGTCCGCAACATTTTCTTTAACCGATCTCCGAATACATATTTTTTGCGAAATGGGTAAAGGCCGTGCACAACTTATGTGTTAACCAACCCGATAAAACAACATTTGGTTACATTTTTAACATCTGTTTTCATGACAAAAGCGTGTGATCTTAATTGATTAGAGACCAATTGATCCAGAATTTAGGAAACGAAGAAATCAGTTAATTTCCCCTAAGGAAGGAGTTGTAGCACTGCATGAGCTCAAACCACTCTGAGTACGCAAGTTTTTCCATAGTTTCTAACACTGATTGGTCTGCGGAAGATCGCGGTTTTTTCAACCTAATTTCATTTTGAAAATGGGTAAGCAAATATAAACCAGACGGAATTGAAAATATTTTGCTGTATGGGGCGGCGATAATTCATTCTTCCTGTTATTAACAGGCTTTTTTAAATTCCTGTCATTTTAAAATCTTTAAATAATAGTGTAGTTTCACGAAATTTTATTTTTAGCTCAAGCTTGTAAAAATAAATAGTCTTTCAGGTTGCAAATTTAATTAAAACTTGGCATTAGGACCACTTGGGCTTGAGAGTTTAAAGATTCAATGCGGGAAAATAAACGACATTAAAATTAGTACAGTTTATCAAGCAATGGATTCCAAAATGAAAACACTCTCAATTTAAATCAAAATCAAGAAAATAAATCAAACAATATTTTTGTACTGTTAAATAATACTTGAAAAATAAAACCACAGAAAGATAAAAGTAAATTAATATGAAGCAAATTGCTTAATAGAGTTTTGTTTATATTTCCATATTGATTTTTTGATATTAGTAAAGAGTCACCATTTGAGTAGCTTCCTGTTTGACAATTACATCAATTAAATATATGTATGTCTGTAACGCGAGTTACCGGCAAATTGATACTTTTGGTTATGACTAACCATTATGAAACAAGCGCAAGAGCCAAAATGTGTTACATAAAATGAAGGATACGAATTTACAATGTCTGACAAAGCCGAACAGAAGAGGGAAGAAAAAAATTGGGAACAACATGAGCTAAAAAATGGTTTATTTTTGATTATCGATTATCCCATTCAATATGCAAACCTAGCGTCTTTATATCGCTATCTTTCACCATTTTCTTTTTTTTATCAAAATAAAAACATGATTGTTTTAAGGAAATCTCCAAATTTTTGGAAGGATTGAGCAACAAAGATCTCTTAAAGAATACGCACATAACGAATATTTGACAAATATACGCGATTTGGCATGTACATAGAGTTGAATGTTTTTTGAAGTTGTCGAAATTTAACAAAGATAATACTTTTTGTTTGTAGAGCCCAAAAGCAAATTAAGTAAGCACAAAGCTTGCTGTGTGTGTGCGTGTGCGTATGTGTCAGTGTTAATACCTACTAGAGCCATTTTTTTAAATTTTTTTTATGAAAATAACAGGTAATAGATTAACTTACCTTCTACTGCACCTTGGTTTTCATTGCCCATTTGCTTGAAATTTCATTATAGCTCACACCCAAACTATCAATCATCGATTTTTACTTTTGCAGTTTTACAATTTGCTTGCTAACGCCAATGACTGAAAACTATTTGACCGTAAAACATTCCTCTCACGTTACGACATTTTCAACATACCTGATTCAAACATACCTGATTGAAACTTTATCGATTTTCTAAATTTTTGAAAAATTGCGTTTGATTAAGAAAAAATTAAAATATACATTAATTTCAACTGAATGAAGTACATTTTTCAACAAATTTAATGGTGTCATCTTACAAATAATCATAATAAATGTTCTTTCGGGGAAACGTTAATTTTATATTAAAAATCATCTGGGTCATGTTTTAGAAAAATAACTCATTTTACTGATCCAAACACACTAGACATACACAATGCAGGTAATGCCTTCTAATATCAAATAAAAATCAAAAGTTCTATTTCAGCGAAAGCACAAAGCATAAAGAACAAACAGTCAATATTTGCACATGGACTTAATAACATTAATACGTTAAGAGCAAAATGGAAATAAAAAAAAATGTTTTATTTCATACATACATATAAGAAGGAACAAAATCAGTTTGTATAACTGCTTTTACCTAGGACACTAAGATAAGTTTGTATGTGTATGTACCAAACCTCTTTTTGGGTTGCTGGTGCGAGAGGCACAACAGCCAAATAAGCTTTAGCAATTGTATCCGATTGAAGACAAGTTCTTAATAAATTAAATTAAATTAAATTATTTCCTCACTCAGAACAGTGCGATATTTTTATGCACTGCTGTTGACATGACTTCACGGCACTTAAAGCTGCGCCTGAGGCAAGCACTGCCTTAAAACAAAGGTAGCGGTTACAAAATAGGGACAACATGTAATTAGACCAGAGCCTACCAGGATGCAAGCAATATATAAGAATATATGTCCTTCTGAGTTTAGAAGCTTAAAACAGTCTTTATCCTCAAGCGGTCACGAAATTTCAAAAATATTATATTTCAAACATTTTAAATTATTAAATTTTAATTACAGATTTCTTAGTAGGTTTTTATGTTCCCAAACATTTAAGCATTTTCACGAATATCTTACAACAGAGCGGTTTGTTGAAAGTATAAAGATCCGTTATAATTTCGTCAATTTTGACTGTTATAATCTTATGACCGGCCTCTATTTATTTTATTATATGTTTATATCGGAAAAGCATACATAAATGTAAAGTTTTAATGCTTAAAAGACTCGGTTCACTTCGTCTAGTAGTTATAATAAATATATAATAGCCGCAGCCGGAAGATATCTGTTCTTTTAAGCTTTAATTAACTTGAATCTACACACGAAATTCTAACGCGAAAAGACGACGACAAAAACGGCACTTCCACATTTTGCAATACCAAAGCCAATTGGAAACTAGCAAAGCAATTTAAAATCGATTAAGATTTGTACGACCAGGCTTGGTCGGTAAGTTTGGAATACTATACTAAACTTATTCGATTTTTTTTACACTTGTTCGCAATTTGGAAAAAGTATATTGGTTTTGTGCAATGTCCGCCATGCTGTCTGTTCGTCTGTTAGTGTGTCAGACTGTCCATTTGTCTGTAAGAACGCAATTCAAATCGAATCTACTGAAGCTAAAGCAGGAAATACACCTTTGTATATCCGCGTCCGATAAAGTGATGGGAATTTTTGTCTACGCCCATATCATATCTTTCAGTCAATTAGTTACCAAGTTTTGTCAATACTCTTACTGAAATAATAATTAAGTTACCTAGTACGTTAACTTAATGTTGAGCTCCTACGAAAATATATATCTAATAAAGGGTTAGAGTCAGAATTGTCAGGATATAAGGTATATACTAGTCGGGTGTTCCTGACAAGAGCACTCTTACTTGTTTAAGTTTTACTCTAATTATTGAGTTGTTTTCGCTTCCTTGGAAACCTCGTCGTCGTACAAAGAAAGCATTGAAAAAATTATATAAGAATCGTACGAGTAATGTAAACTCAAGCAACTTAAAATCATTTATCAATATTAATATTGGACGTATCATTACACATATTCATTTTTATATCACGAACTTAAATATGTTGTAATAAATATGAATAATATGATAATGAATAATGAATATGTATAAAGCATAGACCCTACATAAAGGGCAAGAAGTCTTGACTAGGGTCCTACTTGTTTAAATATTAATAAAGCTGGTATACAAGAAATTGAAACTTATAAAAATCTGTAAAGGCTGTCATTGAGTTAAGCTGTGTGTTTTTAATTCGGCAAGTCGAACTAAGAAAACTTAGTTAATCCGACTAATTTGGCAAGCTTTTGGCCAATGGCCAACTATTGTTCAGGTTTTGCATAGGCTAAACACACAGCAATGCCCAAAATCGTGATTTAGGGTTTTACTTTAAGAGTCTATTTTTCGCAACATACCACATTAACAAAGCCAATAAATTTGTAAGCTCAACAGTCTTTTGTTTCTCTCATGCCACATTTGGGCGGAGGTGTTCGACTTTAAAAAAGCAACAAATTCTCTTATTTATTCCAGTTTTTACCTCACGCAGATACAAATCTTTTATTTACCAAGCATAATGAAACCGAAAGTGAAGGTATTTTAATTGTGGGCAGGTTTTAAAGTACATATATTCGTATATATGTATGTTTGCATTAGTACATATTGGTGTACTTGTATACGGATATGTATATATGTGCATATGTGATTGTTGAAAACGGATATCGGCAAACCAAATGCTTTGAAAAGGTTTGTACTTTAAAGAGCCGAATAAAGCTAAAGGAAATAAGTCAGAAGAAATCAGTCGGGTATAACCGACTGTACAATACTTATTCACAATGTAATAAAGTCGAACAATAATCAATAGTCTCAACTATTTCTGTAATTTGTATGTGACGAAGCTATGTAGATCTTTCCAGATGGTGTTCAGTAATCTTGTCTTCTTTTAGGCAATTTTTAGGATCATGTTACTTAAAGATCTGTTGCCAACCTCCTACATTTTTTCCGAAACGAAAAAAAAAACATAATGAAAAGATGTTTTGCGTATTGAAAACGACAATCTATATTTATAAAGTTCAAGTCACTATGCAGTCCGACAGACAGGCGACCAGTCTTTGGTTCATTCAGAAATGCACCGTTATATACAAATATACCAATATTGGTAAATATATATATATATGTATATATATATATACTTTCATTAGTTACATGATTTTTATCCTTTTCTGGCTTATTGAACTTTTTTACTGAGTGACAGTGTTATGGTTGGAATTGTTACAAAAATTGTATTTCTGTTTTATTCACACATATGTACATATGTATGTACATACAAATAAACACACGCACACCGCGCAAACAGACTACTTTACTCAAGTATCTAGAATTTGTAGTATTTGAGATCTAGTCTTATCTTAACGTAGTAATCTTTAAAGTTTAAATCTAAGACAACAATTAGACTGGAGCTGTCGTTGCCGATATATATGTATTTGCGACAATGTTTAGCGAAGGTTATGAGTAGACGATAAACTTGCGTCAGGTAAGATGCGACGCATATATACACGATAAAAACTTTATAAGTAGTAAATAACAACTTATTTTCATACAGACGTAGAGCTAATTGGACTTAACAAATAGAATACACTGAAAGTTAAACAAATTTGCATATCATTAAAGTTGTAGGCTCTTTTCACTATGTTGAGATCAGGCAGTAAGTATATTGAACTAGATATTGGAAGGTATGTACATATAAGGAGATTGGGTTGTAAACACGAAAATTCAATTGTACAAGGACTGTGATATATATATACATACAATGAAATTAGTTATCAATCTTAAAATTTCACCACAGCGTCAATGACCTTGTCTTTTCTTGGCCAGTCGAGCTTTTAAGCCACTGGCAAATACAGGCATATGGTTGGATACTTGGACACTAGCTGCTCCCCCAAGCAATTGCATTAAAAGACCACATTTCACATTTGACTGACACTACGCGCTAGAGCAAAACGTTTTTTTTTTTTTTTTACACTACCGATTAAGTGGCTGAGATGAAAACGGTACAAGCCACAATCCTACTTGTTTGTATTAGCAATTATATACATACATTTATACATAGATTAGTGTATCCATGGTCATGTTGTATACATTTAACAAATTCATAAAATTTAAGCCATAATAACATTGAACTTAAACAAAATTATCTGACTTCAATAATAATAACCACCTCCGATTTACGGACGTTAATAATTAAATAAATATACATGAAAATGTGCCAAATCGGTTTCTGGTCCTTTAAACATAGTGCCCATAGAATATACATCACTTATTATTACTTAAATTTAAGGAACAGCAGAAAAACATTATTCACTGCTAGAATTGGAAAATGAACAACATCAATTTAGCAATGAATTTATATAGATATATAAGATATGTATATGCATCAACATATATATTGTTTGTGCGCATATGCGTACAACTGGTCCCGAAAAATGGCTTTAAGTAGAAAAGACAGGAAAGACTTATAACAGTAGTGAACGAAACCATACCAAAAGCAACTTTCTGTTACGATCATCGGATCAGATTAGCCTTGGCATATCGTAAACGATATTGGAAAAGCAACGATATGAATGTACGCATGTATGGACATTTTAAGTACTACACTTGCAACAACAGCAGCTGCTTATAAAATACAATTTCAAAGTAACATATTCAATTCCTTCAATTTTTAAATCCATAAAAGTCGTTTATGATTTATATTTTTACAATGAACTAATCCTAAGTCTAGATATGTGTTTGTACTATAATTAAAACTTTACATTTTCCTGTAAATACACAAGAGATTGTAGGTTACAAACATATATACAACAACTTTGCATTTCTCTCTTGGTTGCTTCTCTTCTTGCGCTCTTCGCCTTAAAAGCTTTTTCGAGCTTCAAGTTGAGATTGAGGCACAAGTTTGAGCCTAAGCTGCGGGCTTCGAACAACTCATTTTGTTGTTTTTTCTATGGACTGCAGCAACTTCTTGCGCTCTTTTAACCATCGCGTGATTCATTTAGCCATTCCCCGCTTAGTCGTAAGCTCGACAGCAACTGCTTGCAGTAACTTGTTTGTGCGCTTGAAAGATTTTATATAGTCATACGGGTCCGCCTAGTGCTTCAGTTTGGTGCTTAGACGCGGTGCGCGTGCTTCGAAACGCTGTGCAGCATTTGGTATTGGACTTGTATTTGTGCAATTGCGATAAGTGGTCATCTAGATTAGCTGACCGCTTAATAGGCAAATAGTCAAACCCTTGTGGCATAAAACAAGTAACATTTTACTCAAAATTTGCAAAAAATTAAAATATCCTGAAGGCAGAAAACAAGTCGACAAATTTCCGATTATTATATAAAAGGCAACTGTGGTGGTTTCCAAGTGCACTGTGAAAAAATATTACAATTTCACTAGCTAAATATACTAAAATGTTAGCTAAGTGGGTCATGTCGCAAAAGGGATTAAAACACTTACTTGGACTTGTTGCTGTTATTGCCTTACTTTCGGATTTACCCCTGGTTCAGGCTGTACGCATTGGTGCTCCACAACAAAAGCAACGCATTAAAGGTAAGGCTTACCATAATTATTTAAATATAAAACCTACCACTAAACATTAACCCTTATCCTGATTTATGTAATATTTCGCTGTGTGTTATGCAAATTTCAAATAACAAAAACAAAAAAAAAATAATCGAAGGGCTTCAAAACAATTTACTGTTTCCATAAAAGCCTTTTACCCTGCAACCTGGCTTTTGTTGTGTTTTTTTTCAAATTTCGATCGTCCACAATAAAGCTCAAGATCTGCGTGTGACAGTATGAGAGTGAGAGAGAGAGAGAGAGCGAGAGAGAGAGAGAGAGAGAGAGAGAGAGCAAAAATTTAAATTTTAATTAAAATTAATTAATATGGCGGAGTGGCCTTGTGCATGGTCCGAGGAGCACTTTCATTTTTGCTCTGAGGAAAACAATATATAGCGTATACTTAATATGCAAACGGATGTACATATATATTAAAAAATGCATGTATTCGCTTGCTTTTATGCACATATGTCCGTAAGCTATCGAACTAGCATAACAAGTTATTAATGATACATAAAATACACGCACTCTAAAAGTGTCAATAACACGATTTATATTGCATGTATTGTTATATTAAGCCGTCACTTTCCATTTATCATTTGTACGACATCAAAATCACTTGAAATTAAAATCTATGTAGAGACAAAGTTCACTAAAACAGAGGAAACAAGAGAGAAAAGTAAACGAAATCAAAACGTGTAAGAAAACCAAGAAGATGCCTATAAAAGTGAAAAACAGTAATTACAAAAAAAAAATAAAAGAAAGTCTTAACGGTCAAACTCTTATTATTATTATCACTACTCTATACATAGCATATATTAACTCGATTCATGTATACACGTAATAATCAAATTTAAAATCAACTTTATTCTACAAACTTTGTGAAAGTTCACAACACAATTTGCCGATTTAATTATTGAAATCAAATTGTATTACAAATTTGTAAGTTCTACAAAAACTTGTGCATATAAATATTGCTTGAAATATTTTTGCTCAAGCCATATAAACATATTTATAAATTTGTGATGAATAAATATATATATTTCTAAAATACGAATACCGCGAAATTAAACTGTGTTATGTTAGTGAGGTTATAATATCTCTGTACCAATCTAGCTTGCAAAGCTGCAATTTAAAGTTGTCTTGCAACTTAAGAGTATTAAGTTACTACATTAATGCAATATACATCCGTATACATTTGTGTAAGTATGTATATTGTAGTATGTATAGCTTGATATTTAAACTTGACATTCACTTGAAAAAAATAAATATATATTCAATATATATATTTTTATGTACATTTATATATATATATATATAGTATATGTATACATTAGCTTATCCGCAAAATATTCTATTATCATAAATTTATTTGCATTACTGTACTGTTATTAAATAAATTGAGTAATAACAATATTTAAATTGGTATTTATGTATGTTTTCAGCTAACAAATATTTCTTTGATTCTCCGCTCTGAACAGACAAATAAACTAGTTAAAGTGCATAAATAACTTAGTAAGAGTCCTCAACAATGACTAAACTTTTTATTAAAAATTACTAAAAAAAAGTAAGTTGGTCTTGTCCAATGCTCGTTTTTCTGTTTTTATATAAACATTTCTCCGTTACTTAAGATAGAAACAGAAAATATACACAATATATACCCATATAAGATAAAGAATTATCAATTTTAAGCAACAACTGCAGGGGTCATGACAAACTGCGAATATGTGCATCGCAGCCAGTTTTATTGCCAAATTCAACGAATTTACCAATGCAAAAGTTATAGCAGGGTCATGCGACTCAAACCAGCTTAAAAGTTCTCCTAATATGGGGATCGTTAAATATACCGTGAACTCATTGACAAGTAGAAAGTATATAATGGATATGTGTAACTTTTGAAATGTATCTCCGACTGCATAAAGTAAATACATCTTTAATCAAGTCGACTAGTCCTGAACTGGAAACACTGAAATTTTTCCCTGTGTTGCTTTTTTTGGATGCGTGGCACAATTTTGAAAATTCAACAAAATTTAGGTATTACAGGATTGCTCAGTGTTTGGTACATAGATTTTAAGATTATGCTTTTAGCTAAGAGGTGTTAAAATATGAATACCTCCGAAATATGCATTTACTGAGGCTAGTGTGTGTGTGAAAGTGTGAATGCAAGGATTCAAGGATATCTCTTAGTCAGGTAATCCCGGATAGAGCCTTCTTACTTGTTAAGCATCTTTTTCTTGTGGATCCAGACCTACATGGACCCGGCGAAAGGCGCGATAAAGACATATGTACATACATTTTGTTAGCAATTACATTTGATTGAGTTGTTATCCAAGTACCTACATATGTCGATGTGCATTATATAATTTTACACATGTGTTTGAATATCCAGCAATTCTCAATGGAACCTGACGTGACGCAACATCACATCCGTTTTTTGGTGTACAAGTAAATTACTACTTACTGTTCAGTCTTAAAAAAGTAAATAGTTTTCAAATTTACATGTAGCAACTGTACCTCAGATACTAAATGGCGTATACATAACTTTAAACATTTTTTTGCATGTGGAATTTGAAGAAAAACAGTTCCTGATCTAAAATAAAAAACTGTATTTATATGGTACATATATTTGTATATTTGTATGTATATTATACTACTTTTTTTAGACTATTTGTTTTTGTTTCGTGGAAAAAACGAAAATTGTGTTGTTTTTAAACATTTTTCTGCATGGCCTAAATTGAAATTGTAACACTGTATAAGCATATGTATATATATTATATACTTACACACAGCCTCTTTGAGGCACAAATAACCGGACTAACAGTAGGTAACTATGGTGTTGTTGTTGTTGTTGCAGTAGCCACACCCCAAAATCAAACTGCAATCGACTTCAAATACGACGTCAACTGAGCACGTTTGTCAAAATTGGCTTTGATGGCAGCGCGAACACAATCCCAAGTAAAGCTGAACGCAATATGGGTGTAATTATTATAAAATAAAAATTGAACTAAAATCGCAGAGCCAATTTTTTCGAATTTCCTGTATGGCGACACACAAACATATGATATGTACATATCTTACATATTTGTATGTACCTGTGCTTGCATTTTTTTGTAACTTGAATAAAAATCGTATGTATCCGTAATCAATGAAAAATACTTTAAAAGGCATGTACCATATGGTACATAATAAATAGTGACATAAATGTGTGAAGTCTGCATAGAACTTTAAATAGTATTTTAAGTGTACATGTATATATGTATAGGAGCGAATATATGTAGAACTTAGGATCAGGATAAAGGTGTTCCTAATAAATATGTATGTATTGATTGAAATGTAATTAGTTCTTTATTTTTAAATATCTGAAGATAAAATTGTATGTACGATCATTTGTTAATGCGTAGGCTTGTACATCGTTCAAACACGTACAAAATATTTTGGTATATTATATGTACGTCCGTAGGTATACATATACACCAAATTCAAATTCCAACAGCAAACCCGTTGAACCCGTTGCAAACTCAATCTGTATCTGGGCACTGAAACTGAGATACATTTTTTATTTTGCTCAGAGCTAGCTAGCAAATGTCACGTTCGGATTTTGGGTTTTTGGCAGCGGTTGCGCCACAATGCATATGCACACACATGAATACAGACACATACAGATATGTATGAAAATTTGTATTTTCATCCATGCATAACAACTAAATATGCATAGCTAATTCTATTAACTTGATGCTGTCATCATTGAGAGCCGAGAGTAAATGATTTAAAACTTTCGACTTACTTTTAATGAGCTCAAGTCTGAATTGTATGCATACAACATGAAGGATAGCCAAGCGGGTTTCCTATTATTGACTTTATATATCCAAGTTGCCAAACTCCAAATCTATTACTTATATTGATAAATTCGGACATAAGCTCTAAAATATCTGCATATTTTGGCCAATGCACATAAATAATAGTCAACCCCGATGTTACCCACAACAAAGCAAATAAAAGTGAAAACGTATTAATGGCCACCAGATACATAATATGAATATTAGCTTTTTGGCACTTGCTGATTTTATTAAAAAACAACTTTTTGCGAATCATAATTCACTTATCAAGATCTAAAAATTTGCAACAATTTTAGTCAATTTATGCATAAGGTGACATAACTGGGTCAAAATCGCGCAAATTTACCAATTCCTTTTCGGTTTCAAACACACGCTTGCTTATTTTTATAATGCAAAATGTTTCTATACATATAAACATTTGTATGGTCAATACCCACATACACATATATACATATGTTGCGGACAACATTCATACATGTATTTTAAGTATGCCTGGCAATTTAATTAGCATTGCAAACCGTTTGCAAATTTCTTGCAAAAATCAATCGCACTCTCTGCGTCTGCCTGCCCCTGTCATGCTAGTTGATGAAGCAATACCCTTGTGTTTCAAATCTAGCTAATAAATTGCGTTAAGCAAACACAACGATCATTGCGAAACTGCTGCCCATAAAACCACCAAGCTGCAAAAACCACAACAACCTTGAGACCTGTCCGAGCAATGATAAACTGCCACCGTTTATGACAATTCCATTTTCATTTGGCCACTTTATGATGCCAACAGCGTGAAACTCAAAGGGTGCAAGCATCTAACTCTATCATTTTCACTGCATCTGCATCTATATCTGCATCTGCACCTAAACTTAACTTATTGAGAAATACTTTATACAAGGTTTAATTTGAATCCAATAGTTTTTAAGCAGCAATATCACTCCTGATCCAACTAAATCACAAATATGCTCTACCGGCATTACTACAACTAATCCCTTAAAATTAATATCAATTAGGCTATCAATTTATCAGCCCAGCTTGCGCTTATATTCACATTTTGATATTCATTAGATGTATGTGAACCTTTGATGTTTAAAGGCTTCGCTGGCCGAACTTTTACTGTTTATTATGTACATTCGCATAACCTAATAAAACCCATTTTTAACCCCGCTTGATATGTATAGGGTATACAAAGAATGTACATTTAAGTGACACCTGTATGTGTCAAACTGCACTTAATTCTTGAGTACATAAATAATTTGGGTCGTATATATTTGTAGCAGCGGAAAAATCTAAATAGCCCGCAAAACACGACACAATCTTGTTACCGTATAACTAGAGCTTAACATAAACCTGTATATACATAATGCAAGTAGTTGGAGTGACTTGGGTATATACACATACTTGTACACTTATACTTAGTTATACACTGATACTCGCAAGTATGTAAGCAAAATGGAACAGAAAACTTGTTGGGGCAAAAAGCAACAACGGTAACTAAAAAATATTTGCGTTAACCAAAACTTTGTTGCAAATCAACTCGCTTATTAAATCGGCCGCACTCAGTTGATTTATTCATTTAGATCAGACTTATCTTCTATATATTTTTTTCTATGAGTGGATAGAGATTCAAATAAGAATATTGTTATAATAATATATCTAAATATATTCATAGCCAAAAACTCAGCTTTTCTAGTTATTATAACTTATTCTTAAACATTCTACAATAGATTTTGAATAGCTTTTCGTCCAAATTATATACTTAAAACACTTTGCCTTATTGGGAACCCAGTAAAACCAAGATAACAAGAAGGCTATACAAAAAAATTAAAATAATAATGTGCATTTTTATTTGGCAATCGAAACAGCTCAAAAGCTCACATTGAACCAAATTGTAAGTGTTTTGTTAGAAATTTCCTTGTCAGCCTGAACCATAAGTTTTGCAATAATAAATAAACATATTATGCTTTTAGTCCAATATCTACTACTAAAGCTTTGGTGCTGCCAACTTTCACCTGCATTTTAATAATAAAATCGAAACTTTATAAACTAAGGCAAAATGCTATAACTTATACACTTATGTGTATACAAATAATGTAGAAAACTTTCTAATTAGTTATCATTGTTTTCAAACGTATCCACTTTTATTTCTGTACATTCTTTCTTTTTTATGCTCACTTTAAAATTAGCTAATGACTTAAATCAAGCTACTGCTTGAAAAAATATATGAATGCAAGATATATTTTTTCTTTGAATTAAATTTAATCTAAAACTCATGGTTTTAGAATTTTTATTTATATTTATAAATTTATATATTTAAATGTGACTTTAGTTTCAAATCGTTAGTTCAGACAATTGGGAATTCATGAATTCAATTGAGGAAGCAGACACAATATGAATTAACTGACAATCGTTTGCGCTAAAGCTTAAACTACAATAGATTTGTTAAAAATATCTTTTAAAATCGTTAACATAACTATTGCAACTGTGCGATTATCAAGGAATGCAATACATTTTAGACAACAAACACGAAAAGTATTTGACCTAGGTCAAAATATTGTAATTGACGATCACGATTGTTGCTTGAAGCAATAGATTTGAAAATTATTATTGAATTTCATCACACAGATGTCTTGAATACTTTTAATTGGAGAATTGGAGACTGCAACAATTGTGCGGATTCAGTGTCAGCCAAAAATAATGAGAAGATAATCTGTAGCTTTCTTGCTACATTTGGTGTCTCTATCCCAAAAAGCAGCGCACAAATGGCGTTAACATATAAAGACCGCTCTCACGTGTTAGGGACATATCGGCACCGCCCTAGCTTACTGCGTTATATCACAGTAGGTCATGTGTAGATCCGGTATGAAGACAATTGCATTTACAAATTGTTGTGGCTGGTTTACAAAACATTCACATGATTTTACAAAAAGGCCCACAAAAAATAATGATTTGGACAAATGCGTTGATGGGACTGTAAAAAAATTACTCAGTTGAACCAATTTAAAAGAATGTCAACAATTTAACAACAAACTGTGGGAGAACTGTCAGAACTGCGCTTGTATTTAAATAGTATGTTTGTAACATGGGACAGACTTCGAAGCAAGCGCATACAGAGTGAGCGAGTCGGACTATTTAAAATATAATTAAGACTGAATTCGCTGAGAGTGTTTCTGTTCATTAAAATCGCTGTAAGGAACCTCCGATTCTTAAAAATAAAAGAACAGATTGCGCTATAAGTAGTATTTTTTCTATTCGTTATAAAAAACAATTGTATTCATTGTATACATGTTAATAGTACTAATACTAATGTCAATATATTATACCGACTATTGCAAACATGACTATTGTAAATGAAGACTATTAATATGAAGAAAATAATTTATTTTAAATTTAAAGGTAAAGCGTATATATTTTATTCCGATTAAAAACAGATATGTTCTTGGTTTTTGTGTTTTTAGAAAAATAAAAACATTTGAAAGGTCAGCTTATGCATAATTTTGGCAATCGTTTAACATTAAAGTTGAGGGGTGTGCCCGACATTTCATATATTATAAATACTATTATATGTATGCTTGTATGTATAAACATGCAATACAAGTCATTTATAAATAAAGCAGCGTATATAATCAAAAACTCGAATGCCCATTGGAAATATTGAAATATGTACATATAATAAAATATATAAAATAAAGACTGATACAAGAAAATTTGTACACAAGCACTGATACATATCATATGATAACCCTGAAAAACAATCTAATTTAGATATTATTTGCTGTATGTTAGCACACATACATACATGCACGCACACTATGCAGCAATTTTAAATATTCGCGAAAATCGATCTTACACATACTTCAATAGTACAGTCTATATAGACGTACAAATATATGTATTTTATTGTCGTGTGTCGACAATAAGACAGTCATAAGTATAGCCAACAATTCGATCAGCATACTATTGAAATTTATTCAACTAAAAATACCCAACTGGACGATATCCTGTTTGTTTTGTGAGTTATGTACTGTTAGGTTCGGCATGAATGTATTTGTGTCTAAGTACCAGCAAATAATGTTTGAAACCTACATTGTATTGTAAATAACATGTAATCAGGACTGTTTTTTACAGCTTTTCAAACATAGATACAAGATATATTGGGTTAAGTATTTTTTTAGGTTATATAATTACCGTTCTCTGCACATTTTTTTAGTGCAGGGTATAAAAGTGAATTATTAAGGTAACCAACTGTTTAAAACAAAAATGGTCGTTAAGCGGGTTCGGGCTATTTATTTCTAATTTGCATTCTATAAATTTACATATATGTATATAAATGCAGTATTATATTAAGATTGAATGTTTTGTTTATTTTGTTGTTGTCTTTTATTTAAAAATTTAATATTTGAAAGCAGTTAGCAACAGCTTGGGTTTAAAATTTTGAATTCTTGTGTGATAATATGTGAATAATCTCTTAGGTCTGATCTTATTTTTATCGAGACCTTTTTTTTATTTTGCAGCACGATTATTCATGTTACCGTTTGCTTTCATAGCAGACACAATAAGGTTCCATTAAATAAACAGTTATATTAACATGTCGTGAAATAACTAAGCTATTCTTATATATAATCAGACATTACAAAGGGATAGAAGGCCTCTGGAAGAAGTCGACTTCACCATTATGGCTAGGTGCTTACTATCTACTATTTCTAACGGGCTCGCACCTAATAGTACACATTAAATGTGTATGTGTATAATCGAACACATTTACTACTAACATCTATGCATCAAAGATTAAAGCTTTGGCAACCAAGCTGCGTGCGAACCTGTTGCGAATTGCAGACTGCAATTAAAATGGCAACAGAAACTGCAGCGAACGAAAGTGCTTCTGGGGCAAGTGGGCCAGCTGGCCAGTTGCCAACCTGCTAGATTGCCAGCTTGCCAGTTTGCGATGCTATTGTCGTTAGCGGGCCCCACATACTTATGTATAACCTAAATTGATTTGTGTGCGAGTGCTGTTGGGACTGTTTGCAAAGGCCTAACCGGCCAACTGGAGCAATCGCTAAACTAGTCCAATTTAGCAATTCGCGGGTCGCAAGTCGCTATCAATACAGGTAATTCCTGCTCTCGATCTCAATAAGATCTCACATATTCGTAGGACACTTTACCAAATTGGATGTGAGTTTTTTCTTTTAATGTTGCAAAACAACTCAAACTGAGTTTTTCGAAGCAAGTGACAATTAAAAGATATATCTACTAGCTGTATTTTTTAAAACACTCGTAGAGCCACACGTCTACAAATAATTTTTTTTTCTCAGTCAGTGGTCAGAACGGTCAGTACGTGACGCTGCCATGGCATTTGGGTCAAAATATTGGTCTTGGTTTTTAACTCGCTTGTGCAAACTATTTCATATGATTTCACAAGCTTCTCAACGACCGCAATATGTACAACTGGAATTTCCGTATTTACAACAGATTCACGATTGCCAAAAGTAAAAGCAACCTAATAAAAAAATATAGATAAAAAGGAGGGTAAGAATGATGTATATTATCCTAAAGCCTTCATACGCGTTAAATAATGGTCATTTTTGCCTTCGGCACATATAATATATATACATCTTTATTATTCTGTGTATGTTACAAATTGAGCATGGTTAAAGATTAATTAATCAGTTGGGCAAATCTTGCCAATGAAACATTTGTTTTTATCATAAAGTAATAAAACAACGTTTTTTTATTACCATGTTGAATTTAAAAATAAAATTAATTTATTAATTAATGTTCCTTTGCAATGATCGCATTTTAGGTGCTGACTTTCAATCGCTTCTAGTGTAGAATGAACCAGTTACCTTACAAATCGCATTTTGCAGTTCAATGTCATATCATTCTGAGAGTTTGCATTCCTATAAACCTGAACATACTTAGTACCCCTAATTGAACATGGCACCAAAGCACTTGGACAAACGTCAGTTATTAGCGGTTCAGCCAGTCAAACAGCTTTTAATACAACTGCTTTTAACTCGGCTTATACGAAGGTACAAACGGCAATTCATGCCACCAATATGGGAAACAATTTTTTTGATTGGCGACACGTAGTGCAAATGGCAAAAACAGTTTAGAGCACTTGCTAAATATGCTACTTTAAGAGGGAATTTCAATTGTAGTGTTTATTTCGTCTCATTTCTTTTATGCTTGCTTTTGTTTTAAACTGTGCTTTTATTAAATTGCGCTTGCGTTTTTGCAAACTGAGTCAGTTTATAAGTTTTTTATATTACTGAAAATTGCAAGAGCTTCCACTCATTCAGCTGTAGTAAATGTTATTTCCACATAACATAATAACTGCAGTGGCGGCAAACGAAAATAAAAAAAAAGTTTCGGAATGCGTAGCCAATCATGTGCCGTGCCTAAGTTCAGTATGCAGTAGACATAATATCAAAATTAAAGTTAATTATACTGCACACATTTTTTAAAAGAAGTTCAATACTTTCAGTATAACAATGTAAATTGGAAATGGTCACGGAAAGTTCACTGCACGAAACAAGCCATAATTTGAGTTAAAATAAAACAGTTTTCAATGTAAAATGTACTACTTGTTTTAAAATTAAAAGTTTATGCAAAACACAGTACAACACTAACTATAACTTGAACAAATTGAAAATATGTAGTATAATGGCTATGCGGAATTTATGAAACAAGGCGAAGCATACATATCCTTTATATTTTCTACATATATTTTCTATATTTTCTTAGTCAGTTGATCTAAGCGCTTGCAAGTAAGAGAGACTTTAATTTAAAAAACAATTTTTAATACATTTTTACCAATTTTAACGTAAAACAAGGTTCACTATGAGCAGATTTAATTATACACCAGCAACAGAAATAGTTTGTATTTATGTGAAAATACTTTTATTTTTTATTTTTACTAATCGTAAAAAACGTTCAGAAAACTTATATGTGTTCGAGCAAAATGAGGTAAATAGAGTAAATTTTTTTTTAAAAGAGAAAGATTTAAATTCCATTATAATAGGTAAATGGGAACTAGAAAATCGCAGTTCAAAGGAAGAAATAAAAAAAACGAAAAAGAGAGAAGTGAAAGGTAAAGGTTGTTAAGTCACGGATTACAGTGTGTTGAGCATTTAAGAAAATGTAAATACTACTTATGAACAAGAAAAAAAAACTTTTTTACCAAATCTAATAAGATTATAACCAAGTCACAAAAGATTGTTCATTTCCCTTTCACTTTATGATAAACATACTTACCTATTAAATACATTGAATGATTTGAATTTTGAATCGGCGTTTGCCTATATACTTAAATACAAAATACATAAATACACAAGTCAAATAAATAGGAACATATAAATATAAAATAAAAGTTAATTTTTCACACGCCAGCCAATTAAATACAGAAATAAAAGCTTAATTCGGCTAAAGTGGAAAAAGCATCGAAAATTGTGAAATCTACTAGGCTCAGCTATGGCAACAGTGGCTTGGCCGCATCAACTGCAAACAAACCAAACCAAACAACAAAATCAACATGAAAATAATATTAAATGCCAACGCAATGAGACCGTAACAATTTTCCCCTTCATCCGCTGTCGCCCCTGCCTCAATCACAGCCGTCGCTGCTGACTTCTATTATTTTATTGCTGCTAGCCAACATTGGAAGCGTTTGTCTTATCGGCTTAGTGCTAGTGGAGCTGATTCCATTCTTGTACGTATAGGAAGGAAGCTAACTAATTCGCCCAATTAGTTAAACTTCTGATCATGAAATTGTATATTTGTTCGCTCGAGCGGCACATCAAAAATGGTAGCACTTAATTTGAACCTCACCTCAACCCCAAAAAATAAAAAAAAATGGATACGTGTGCTTCAGATTCAAAAGATGAACAATGTAATTTTACATAGTGCAGTTTATTTGCCACGTAATAGTCAACCGTATTAATTAGCTGTGTAGTGTCGTTGTGTCTGTATGGGCATCTGTGTGTGCATTTGGAATACCAATGCAAGTGATGTGTTGGCTTTAGATGCATAAAATGTTTTTGACATTTTCTCATAGTCGTAATTAACAACAGCGTCTAGCCTGTTGCATGCATTCATCGTTGTTGTTGCTTCAAGCAGTGACTGTTGCAGCTTTTAATTTCATTGTTTTTGCATGGTCGTTGAACGTTGTGGTGGCAGTTTCAGCCGAATAACCCGCTATCTCAATCCCCCTTGCTCTCTTCGACTAATTGCCGTGCGTTGCTGCCACCATTGTTTTTTATTATTTCATTTCATTTTCTTTCTTTTTTCTGTTTTTTATTATTTTTTGGCGCAATTTTGTGCACGTGAATGGAACACCGGCCACCGGCACGGTATACTGCAATTGCCAATCGCGTACAATACAACGAAGCAACAACTAAGTAACAACAGTGAGTTGCATATACATATGTATGTATATGTATACATATTTGTATCTACATGTATATATAAAGATACGATGCGGAAGACAACTGAACATATTCCTGCAAGCATTTGGTCACTAAGTGAAAGGTAGTTCTATGCATATTTAATTACTATGATATGTACATAGATATACCAACATGTGCCTGCTGTAGACAAGCGCTTTAAATATGATTTGAAATGAAATATGATATTTTATAAGAGGATGGCCCTGAACTTGAATCATAGCGTCAAACAATAAGCCCGGCTTTTAAAAGGCCGCCTAGTTAATTAAAAAGTTCAACAAACGTACAAATTTTTACAAATTTACATAATTTCATGCATATATTAATTATAAGATTTGACAAGTTCGATGCATGCGATGCTCAACCGCATACATTACATACCAGAGAAACACGGCAGAGGTGCTAACAATGGCTAAACTAAGCCCTACAATTCCCAGCAATCAATGGGCAAAGTAATCCCACAACGTTAACTTTGGAGGCAGCCGTGACCACTCGAATGTCAGTTAGATAGCTAACTGTAATCTGGTTCCAAGAAACTCATTCATAGCAACCAAGTGGCTTAATGAATGAAAAGTGTTAAACGCAACTCGTAAGCAAACATTTGTACACATTTGTATACTTATCTAAAATGCAAATTGATCATCTGTCATCCAAGTTAATAGGCGACTCATTTATGGGCTTGCTGTTCCTTTTAAAGAAGACACTTGCAGAGACAACAATAATAAACATAGGGTGCTCCTCACAATTCTTATTGTGTTCGACTAGTAAATGCAAATCAAAGTTCGATCCATACAAATACATTGATATATTCAACTGAGTGTTGATTTTATTCATTTTACTTTCTACAGAGAAAGATTGAATGTGGAATACAAATGGGATAATACTGTTACTTTATCAATGATGATCTTTATATATATTTTTAACATTTTATGAATTGTTCACAGATTAAATTGTAAGAAAATGTAAGGCTTTGATTTACGTCTGTTCGTATGAGCACACACTGTTGTCAACGCTATTCAAACTTAATAATAATAATATATTATATATATTTCATCACCTATAAAACTAGCTGTGTACAAATATACAGAAATATGGCTGATGACAGATTGACAGAGGACTTTTAAAAAAAGCAATAATTTATTTAGTCAAGCCCAATAAAGGCTTTAGGGCAGAAGTTAAATTAAGTGTCTCTGGTTGACATTGGATGACCTTAAAGATTGATTTCACAATTACGAAAAAACTTTATTTATCTTAAGGAGTGACTTTAACACCAAAATTAACCTTTAAATAATAAATGGCAACAAGCAAGTATTCAATCACCATTTGGTCAAATTTGTCAAATGAATTGGGAAAAAGCGAAATAATTTATTTTTGCATGTGTACATATGTATGTGTTTTCCAAATCATTTTAAGAAATATTGCTTTTTTATAGTTATTCAGGTATTCAGTATGAGAAGCAGTTTTTCCCATGGCCAACATAATAAATACAGCATTCGTGTTTATATATATCGTTAACTAAGGAAAAAGTCTTGTATAAGTGCTTAAAAAGTTAAAGTATAACAAGTTAAAACTCTAATCGGGTCCTCTTAGCGGTACCATAAACCCCATGCATACACACACACCCAGCATTGATAAACAAGAAGCATGGTCAGGTCAACTTCTGCCACACCCAGCTTTAAAGTGAGCACGGTTATTTCCAATCTCCATCTTTTTGAAGTAGCCGAAAATCTCATTTGACTTGGCGATGTTTTTGTCGAATGCTGAGAACATTATGGTTTACTGTTTGAAGTTAACAAATCAAAGCCAGCTGCTAGAGCGATCTGTCGGCAGTAAAGTTCCAGTGGAAACCCTTCTTACTGGCATCCGTGAGCAGATTGAATTGGATGAAGACTTGACAAATCTCACAATAAATACGAAAATAAATAAATCAAAATATTGATCTAATGGGAGGGGTGAGATTTAAAAAGAGGACTTACAGTCGAAAGGCTTGAGTAAATCACAGATTATTATTTAGTCCAACTGATTTTATCATTTGAAATTGTTCAGATATTAAATTGAATATCCTTGGTCACTTAGATTGCAGAAAAATCCATTTTAATCTATTTTTAAAGGGCTCGGGGTATAAACATATTTATGGAATTCCAAAAAACTAGTTTGCCCCCAACTGATATGATACATTCTTATAAAAGTACTTAATGGCATAAACATACATCTATATGAAATATGTTAGGCAGAAAATGGAATTGTAGCGAGACTTTATTATTATTATTATTTATCGACATTACAATTTGCATTCCAAAAATTTATCTGACCACACCCTTCATCTTTAATATACATTCATAGTAAATGATTACTTTCGAGGTCAGTAAATTTTGAACATACTTCGAATACTCAGCTAACAAAATCCTCCGATATATGAAAAGCATACAATCCGCTGTGCTTGTCTCTCAAATGAAACAGAAGGTCGTGACTTTCAATTACCCTACTTATGGTAGTGAGAGAGCAGTACAGTATGATGTTGGCCCTTCTAATCGCATGGCAACCGAACTACTTGGCTTATTTGCATAAATTGCTTACATAAGTCACAATTCCCTTTACAATGGATATCGAATTTTGGATAAACTTTCTTTCATCTCGTTTTTAATACTGTGCAAAATTCAGTTTTAATCATATTAAATTTACACGTAATTTAGGAGAAGGAAAGTGCAAATTCCCATAGTCTAAATAAAAAGCCAGAAGCAACCTTTTATAATTGGTCAGACATCAGTGGAAAGTTAAGTAGCTGAAATTCCAAATTTAACAATGACACAACATTTACCGTAACAAAGGCAGCAGCTTCGTCGTCAACCACATGAAATGAAAAAGAAATAAAATCGCACATGTTTCATAACTCTAGCTGGAACGTCGTAAGGGTTTCGTAAGGTAAGACTACTGAGCTGAGTAGACAATTGACTAAGTAGTTGGCACAAGTATTTGCAACAGGGTCGCCTGAGACTAAAGCATGACTTAAAGTTTACAATGTTATCAACGATGAATAGCGCAAATTCTAGCTGTGAATATTAAGTTTCATTTATGTACATTTATACCTGTATATCCTCATAAGATAAAGTAGGCCAATTTCTTTTGATTCATCTAAGCCACATTTACTTATTTTAATGGGAATCAGAAAATATGTGCATCTCACTCTACCACCAATAAATGTATAGCACTAGCATTGTATACACAAGAAAATCGATTGTAAAGCATTAAAGGAACGCTTAATTATTGTATCGAAACCTTGGCTCACGGTTATTGGCAACGTGACTATTTAATTTAGATCATTTGGTAAATGGTATTTGGTGGGCGTGTATTTCAAAGCAGTGGGCTAGCGTTTGTTTTAAGGGCGCTACGCCCACAATGGGAGGCTAAATAATGACTCATGCACTATCCAAAAATCAAAGTGCCACACTTTTTTAAGCATGGTTTTTGCAGCGGCAAAGTGAAAGTTAGCTTGGACGGTGGACTGAACAGCATGAAGTAAAACAAGCAACAATCCAACAAGGCGCCACCAAATCGCTGTGACCTTGTTGTTTGTAATAAAAAGAGCTGTCAAATGGACAAAAAAAAAACAGCATGGTATGCCTAAAAAATACTAGCAGTAATACAACTTAGTAAAAGTAACAATAATAATAAAAATAATAATAATTGTTATAAAAATACTTATAAGTAAGAGTAGTAGTAGTAGTAATAAAAATAATAATTATTATAATCGTAATTGTAAAAAAACAGATAATAAGCAACAGCTTCGACGGTCATTGCGCAACACCCTGGCATTACGAACACAATTAAATTACAACCGCAACCTATGCCGCCAATAGGCTGGAACGTGAACGCTTTTCACATAAAACGACCAAGTGACCATAACCCCAACTGTTCCAGTGTACGGCTGGAAAGTCAATTCAGTTCACATTACTACTAATAAGAAACTTTGCCACCCAAGGAGAGGCACTTTATCTAGCTATAGACTGCCTATTGCTTACGCGGCGGAAAGCTCCTGATCTGCCCGTGTCTTTATCAAACAAACTGAGCCTAATGAATACTTAACCCCTGGACGAGATAATTTTGGAAGAAAAAAACCACCAAAATCAAAGTGTGTTGACTGTCCGATTGACTTTCACTTTGCCCGTTTACAAATCTATTAAGATTTATGACCGTTCCACAATCTTATACATACATAAATTGACGTCCGGTTTGAATGGCTTTGTTTAAACCCCTTTGCCGCTCACAAAAGGAATGTATTTAAAAGTAAGGCAGTGAGACAGTGAGGAGGTATGACAGGGACAGGGCAAGCAATGATTACCATTGAAGTACACAGTCCATTTTATGAATCCGCACAACATAGTACATATTTCCAACTATGAAAATAAAAGTGAAAATGAAGTATAGAGCTGGCGCATGCAAAGCTCGTTTTTGCTGTTGTATGCTTAGTGCTCCAACTTATGCTTACAGACCAGAAAAATTAAAGTGGAAATAAACTTGAGAAGACAATGCTACATTTAAACAATAGTTCGTTTTAACATCACCAAATTAGGGCGTTAGCCACAAGCCAACATGGCATAACAAAAAAACTCTGATATATAATTTGAAAACAAAAAAAAATGGAAGTACATGCACTTGATACATATGCATATATATACATATATATATTTATGTATGTATGTATTGAACCACGTATTGAATGAATTGCAAGTGAATATATTTATATACATGTACTACGTAGGTGTCTTGTTAATCTTTACTCGACAGCAATTAACAACAATTTCTAATTTTATAACTATTTTAATGCCTGTAACAGGCAGCATAAAGTAGTTTTTGAACCCAGAACGTTTAATGTACATACATACATATATTCTTTGCCGACTTAATGTCGTCTTTATGTTCGTCTGACTGTTTTTTTTTTCTATTGCGACTACGAGTGCTAAAGAATTAAAAATTGTTTTGATAGTTTTATGCATACCATTCGCAAATCCCGTTTTCTTGTTATCAATTTTTATCACTTTTTCTCTCCATTTTATTAAACATATCGTAGGGAGTACATAAGATAGAGTCACAAAATATGCAATATGGTCTTGTAAATTCGCGTATTTTCACTTAAAAATTATTCTAGACTTTATCTCCCATGATTATTATTATGATGCCCATGCACAGCTATTTATTAAAGTGTTTGCGGTGTGTGCGTGTTTGTATGAGTGATTTTCTTACTTGCTTTATTGTTATTTTACAATTATTTATATTATTATATAATATAGTTAATAACTATACGCCTTAAATTTCATACAGAAATCTCAGTAAAGTAAACGTAATTACCGTAACTGAACTATAGAAATCCTAAAAATGATTTATTTGAACTCCTTTAAATACTTTGATCCTTCCCTTTCTATAAACTGCTAGTAAGCTTAAAAAACCGATCTAGGAAATTAAGCCCAATTTTCCACAAAGTCTGCTAGTTTTAGAGCATGTACATACATATATAGTAGTTACCAGCTCAGATTTTGCCGATTTCATGTAATTGCTTCGAAGCTGGTGTTGAGCTAATTTATTTATTGCTCCATTGCCTGAGCGCACACGCTGTTTTAGTGTCGCTAATTATCCAGCAGTTGAGTTTTCGGTTTCATTGTGAAAGTGAAGCAAACTCAGTTCGAGAAACTAGCCAGCCGCAATGGCGAGTGACTTAAACTGATTGCTAACGCGTGCATTCGTGTAAACTCACATATTCATACGTATATCAAACATTAGTATAAGTATGTACATGCAAGCATGTACACACATGCAACTGCATATGTACACACATAAATACTTATACATATGAATTTCTATGCGCAAATGTTGCCTGCTTGTTGCTGTTGCTGTTTCTGTTGCCGTTTCAGCTGTTTTTCGTCGCCAGGTACAGCTGCAATACCAAATCGTTAATCAATTTCAGGCAGTTTGCCATATTCACAAATGCATAAATAGAGATCGGTCATGCTTTAAACGAGCACTTGGCTCACCTTTTGATCACTGTGCACTTACATACATATGTATATACATACATACATAGAAAGACATACTACATATATACAATTTCGCTTTTTTGCCATTAGTTTGCACAACTATCCCTCAAGACAGTGTGAGAAGTGAAATGTTATTGAAATAGACAAACGGGTATGCATGTGCGTATTAACATATTTATGTACTAACTTAACCCAGCAAATGCATTTGTACTCTTACTAAGCGACGAGAGTGGCTACGCCTTCAATGAGAGTATTTCGATAAGCATATCCAATACGTACTACGTATGTATGTCCTTATGGGTATACGAAAGTGCTCTTTCACTACTGCAATAGAGTTTATTGGAATAAAAAAAATTAAAAAAAAACACCATTGCAGTCGAATACTGCCAACTACCTAGTACTACATTGTTATAACTTCATGAAATATACGAGGGTGAGATAAAAAGAGCTGTGATTATGGATTTGTGAAGCGGTTAAAATATTAAATTAACTATAAAATCTATGATATTGATATAACAACAAGATTTTTACCAGAATATGTTAATTTTTATGATAATAGTCATTGCTTGGGTGTTAATACAAAACTAATTCAACCCAAGGTTGCCGCTGTTTTGCATTTGAAACCAAATTCTAAAATTACAAAAAACCCAGCATGACTCATGAAAGGAAAGTAATGCAACCTTAATAATAACAAGACAAGTGTAACATTGCTGGCTTGGATAGTTTTGTTGCACTCACACTTTTGATTACCTTCAATATTTAATCGAGCATATACAAAAGGCAAAGTTTAATTTGTATACTCTGAATACATTGAAAATGTTTAAAAAGTTATATAGATATGTTCAAATTTAGGACCCAGTAAGTTGCATATAATTTTTATCAGGATGACGAATGGCATTGATTGAGAATTGTTTGTATGTCCGTCCGCCGAAATAAAAGTAGCGATCTCATGATCTAAAAAATTAATAGATTTTAGCTTCTCAACAACTTATGTTATTACTCGATACGCAGTATAGGTTTATAATTATCTTGCCTTATCGTATGAAGACATATTATAAAATGGGTTTCAGGGACTATATATAGAATATTGAATTTAGCCATTGACCTTTTTTTTAAATACTATTTAAATAGCATAGACTATCCACAATATATGCCATAGAAGTGCTTCTTTAAGATACTTTTTCATATTCTAAGCACTGTTTCGTTACTTATAGTGGAAATTTGGAATATAGTCACATTAAAGTTGTAACGATATTGTGCTGGTTTTGTTTTAAACAATGTAATACACAAATGCATACAAATAAACATGTTGAAGCAAAAGCATAAACATATAACATAATGTGTAAATAATTTAAGTTTTATAAGCATTATGTAGGCCATGCAACAACTGTTTTTTCACACCCACGTTCGTTAAAATCTGTTACATTTAGCCAATGCCAAGCGACTGTGCTTTGTGCTGTTGTCATTTAGTTGAAGCCAAAAAAGTCATTAAGAGCGCATTTTGGACGGCGAGGTGACCTTCCAATGAAAATATTTCACACCATTTCGGCACCAAAGTTCTATGTTAATAGTATTTACTGTGCATGCGAATTCTGGAAGCGTTTAAATTACGAATTTGGAAAAATCGGTTTGCTACGAATTATTTAACTTCCATTCTCTTTATAAACTATGCGGATTTAATGTGGCCCGTTAAAATTTACTAATACATGCTACTAACTTAGTTAATATATTCATTGATCAAATCAATTCACAACTATTTATACAATCCAAATTAAAATGTTTTAAGTTTTATTTGTTTTACCCTGTGTCCAGTGTAGCACATGAGTTTATCCGTGACTGGCCGTGAGTTTATCCGTCTTATTTGTACGAAGATTTGAACGCAGAGCGCACCACTAATCAACCCACTTAGTTATGCAACAAAATTTAAATTAAAAGTCCAAATTACAAATATATCAAATCTAGAGCCGATCTAAGCCCACTTTAATTATTTATTCGTACGAAAAAATTGTTATATCACTTATATATTATCACAAAACAACAACAAACAAACACAGAAAGAGAATAGAATTATTAAGTATTACTTAATATGGCCGGTGCGTCAATTCTTGAATTTCTCTAAAAGTGAAAAGACTAATAGTCATTACGCTAAAATGGAAGTGATAATAGCACCCAGCCTTCGATTAAAAACTAAAAATGCGGGCCACGTACAAAACATTCACTTTGCAAATGAAGATCGTGACCTCAATCTCCTGTTCCATATTCAACTCCATTGAGTGTATACAGTTTATATTAAACAAATTAAATATGTAAGGAATTACAGTCTATGTGTGAGTTGCTGTGAACGTATTAACAGGTGTGGGGCTCTGTGCGTGTCAGCATCTGAACTTACTGCCAACAATAGACCCTGGACAGGAAATCCCAAGCAATACAATATAAATCATTGTCTTCAAATTTATTTTCTTTTGTTGTTTTGTCGCTAATTTACTTATTTTAATGTAAACAATTGGAAAATAAAATTTTTTTATTTATTTTTTTAATTTTTTGTAAACATAGTACATACATACCTACGATATATACTATATTATATATTTTATATAATAATACAGTAGAAAAAAAATGAAATCGAAATTACAAACGCTTATTGCCATTAAAACTTTTTGCCAATCGGTCTTGCTTCTAGTCAAAGCAAATACAAGACTTTTGCACTTAATTAGTTACTCGAAACGCGCACCTCACGGCATTGCGTCATCGTTGAGCTGATTGAACTCTTGCGATTGCATAAAACCAAACAGAGAAAAACAACAACACCTACAGATACAGATACAGATACAGAAACAGAAACTGTGGCCAATTTGCACTTAATTTAAAGCGTAGCTGGGCACGATTTTTTTTTAAGTACTGCGGCTGAAACCGAGTTTTAAAATTAATTGAAAAGCTCCAAGTTCACAAATAAACAAGTATTTATTAACATTTTGTGTTTCTTTGTTTATTGTTTTGCAGACAAACAACCGGATCAAACATCAGCGGGCTCCTACTGGCAGCAACACGTGGCCACACCCAGCAGCTCAACGCCCTTCGACTCTCCTTTCTACTCGGCAACACATGGCCTTGTGCAGACGCATCCCTCGCTGGCCGCGGGCATTCCACGCCCGGTGCCCCTTAACAGCAACACCTTGGGCAGTGGAGCACCGGCCAGCGGTAACCCAGCATTAACCGCAGGAAGCGGTTACCTAAACTCGCGTGGCACGCTTCCCACCTCTGCGCGATATCCGCCAAAGATCAGCGGCACCGTTGTTGAGCCCAATCCCAAATCACCATTCCGTCACTTAGATTTCTCTACAAGTGCTACGGCCGAACTTCGCCGCAATCCAGCACTATCTGCACCCGATGAGTGTGCTCGCGCCTGCCGCGAGGGTGAGCCGCCGAGGATATGTTACTACCACTTCACTCTGGAGTACTACACTGTGTTGGGAGCGTAAGTACTAACATAACCAATACAACTCTGACAAAAATTGGGCGAATTATTTATATAGAAGAAGAAAAAAGAAACCTGAAAATCATACTAATCTGTGGGTATGTATGCATGTGCACACCAATACCATTCCAGTTACACACATAATAAATAAATTTGAAAGTTTGACGATTACCAGACGAACCATAAACCAGAAATCCAATCAAGGCTTAAAAAAGCAACAAAAAGCTTTAACAGCCCCTGTCCGTAGAAGTTGGAGTCTTTCGCTCTCACATATAGCTATATGTATAGATGTATGTAAGTTCGTATGGCTATATACTGTCTATTTCATATATAGTAGACCTACAAAGTAAGCAAATGATAATCCATGGAAGTTTAGGTTAGCGAAAAATACATACACACAATTGAAAATGCATATATGTATAAAAATGCAAGACAAACTAAAGTACCAGGAAAAATTAATGCAACTTCATAAAAACCTCAAAGCTGTCACCGCACCATTCATACTACATACATACATACATACATTTATTTCCCACGCCATAGGTGCTGCATTTCCATAATAAACTTAACAAAGAGCTAAGCGCGCTACAACAACAATATAAATGTTGTACGATTTGCAAGTTGCGGCGCAAGTGCAAATAAGCAGCAGCTCCGGTTACGGCTCTTGGCTGTTGCCCTACTGTGCTAAGACTTAAAAACCACATCAAACACAGATGTAAATAGTTCAACAACCCCACCAGCAAAGTAATTTTTTAGTCATATATAGCAAATGCTCGATCAAACGACTTTCCATTAGGTTTATTGTGTAAATAATTCAATTGGAAATAAACCAGGATGTGAAGAACCACAAAAGGTATAAATCAGTATTCAAGTGATATGCATATATTTGTGTACACGTCGGCTGGCCCTACCTGTCGTTAAATACCTACATATATATTCATAGTTTTTATGTATTTGCTACACTGCCCAAGTTTGGCAACAATTTTCAACTCACACACAACTACCCTATAAATAAACTTTCCCTTGCCATTTTCTGCTGGTTTTTAATAATATCGAAACTAATAAAATACGATTGAATTTCTGTTACAAATGTATTTGCGTTTTGCTCTCTAAACGTTTTTTTTTTTCAGTGCCTGTCAGGTATGCACGCCAAATGCTACCAACACAGTTTGGAGTCACTGTCAGTGCGTTTTAGCCGATGGTGTTGAGCGCGGTATACTAACAGCAAACCGAATGATACCCGGCCCCAGTATTCAGGTGTGTGAAAATGATAAGGTTGTCATCGACGTGGAGAACCATATGGAGGGCATGGAGGTGACCATTCACTGGCATGGAATCTGGCAACGTGGCTCCCAGTATTACGATGGAGTTCCCTTCGTTACACAGTGTCCCATTCAGCAAGGCAATACGTTCCGCTATCAATGGACCGGTAACGCAGGAACCCATTTCTGGCATGCTCACACCGGCTTGCAGAAACTTGATGGCCTCTATGGAAGTGTTGTAGTGCGACAGCCACCGTCGCGCGATCCCAACTCGCATCTGTATGACTTTGATTTAACTACTCATATAATGCTTATCAGCGATTGGTTGCACGAGGATGCTGCTGAGCGGTACCCAGGACGCTTGGCCGTCAATACCGGCCAAGACCCCGAATCTATGCTGATTAACGGCAAAGGCCAGTTCCGTGACCCCAACACTGGCTTTATGACAAATACGCCTCTTGAGATATTTACAATTACACCCGGACGTCGTTATCGTTTCCGCATGATCAACGCATTCGCTTCAGTATGCCCAGCACAAGTGACGATTGAAGGACACGGCATGACAGTGATTGCAACGGATGGCGAGTCTGTGCATCCAGTCAATGTCAACACAATTATTTCTTTCTCAGGTAAGTTCTACAACAAGAAGCATTTCAAGTACACTAAATAATTGCTTTAAATATAGGCGAGCGTTATGACTTTATCATTACCGCGGACCAACCCGTGGGTGCATACTGGATACAATTGCGAGGTCTCGGTGAGTGCGGAATTCGACGAGCCCAACAACTTGCTATTCTGCGCTACGCAAGAGGTCCTTATCAGCCAGCATCAACGCCACCAACTTATGATGTTGGAATCCCTCAGGGTGTGGTAAGTTATAAAAATTTTTATATTTTGAGCTCTTTGAAAATGGTCAACAAACGAAAGGAAACTTTTTCAAGTCAACAAAGTATAATATAGTATTCATAATTATGTTGATAAAGATGCTGACCAAGAATTTCTGGGCATTATGGTGTCGAAGTAGCTTTCCTTTGTCTGTTACATACATTTCCAAAAAAATGTTATACTCTACTTATCCATTTTCAATGGGTTCAAAGTATTATAATTATTTCTTTTGTGATAAATTATGTTATGTCAAATGCTGAACATCAATATTCAGCATATACAACAAGTGAAAGAATGCTTAGAACAGAAACCTTCGGGACGCCGACGATAAATGTCATAAACAAGTAATTGCCTCTTATAATTTAAACTAAGTGTCGCTCACATTTACCGAATTGAAATTGGATTTTGATAAAAACAAAAAAGTTTTCACACAAAATATCAGTTATCAACTGGTGGTCCGATGATTTAATTTAAAAGAAACTCTCTCACAAATTTGATAAATTCCTTTTTTCATTTTACAATCCTGCCGAAGCTGCCATATATATATTTACCGACTAAAGCGCTTAACTATCTCAGTAATTTGGAGACCGATACTATTTAGTTTATCCGTTTTTTGGATGGAAGGCATCTATTTACCGTTAAATATAAAGTTATAAGTATTTTTTTTTTTAAATTTTACATTTACTTTATTACTCTGTTGTATTTCATTGCATCGATACTCATGGTAAATTATCTTTACTATACCTTATGGATTCCTCTGAATTCATCAATTTATATTCTTAATAGCTTAGCTTAATATAATACTTGAGTATACAGTTAAGATACCAGTTGGTATACCTGTGTAAGTATAATGTATTATATATAAAAAAAATTGTGTTGTTGTGGGATTGTAAATACACAGGCTGTAAATATATGGCAAAAGCTGATCGATTTCACCAAATGTCACGAATTATAATAAATACTTTTTTTCTATCTCTTTCAAAATCCCTACGCCATATTCCCCAAAAATCTATTCTCAATATAATATTCCACCACGCATGCAAATCGAACGTGGTTTTTGTGCACATGTATATATGAACACAATCTCTTTTGCAATATGACGACTGACATTATGACGACAATTAACCAAATAAAAGGTCATGAACCCCCTGGACGCCCAATGTAACCGTCAACGCAATGACGCTATCTGCGTAAGTCAATTAAAAAATGCACTCGAAATAGACCGTGGAATCCTTGCTGAGAAACCGGACGTCAAGATTTTCCTGCCGTTCCGTTTCTTTGTTTACCGTGCTGAGGATCTGTTCCAGCCAAACACATACAACCGATTCTTGGGTATGCAGTTATACCAATCTTACATATAACATGCGTAACTAACTCACAACATTTTAGTGGCTCCTACTGGCGATCATGTCATTTCCCTCATCGATGAGATATCATATCTGTCCGCGCCGGCACCGCTAACCTCACAATATAACGAAATTAATCCAGAGCAGTTTTGTAATGGCGATAACCGCCCGGCCGATTGTGGACCCAACTGTATGTGCACACACAAGATCGATATACCTCTTAACGCGATTGTTGAGGTCGTATTAGTCGACGAGGGTTAGTTTTGGCTTATATGATAAAAAATATATATATTTTGTTAATATTTATTTATTTAACAATCATTACAGTGCAACAACCAAACTTGTCCCATCCGTTCCATTTGCACGGCTACGGCTTTAGCGTTATCGGTATCGGTCGATCGCCCGACTCGACAGTTAAGAAAATCAACTTGAAGCATGCGCTCGACCTGGATCGTCGTGGTCTCTTGCACAGGCAGTATAATCTGCCCCCGACCAAGGATACAATAGCTGTACCCAACAATGGCTACGTTGTGTTACGTTTTAGAGCTGATAACCCCGGTAAGTAAAGTTTTAAATTGTTGTTAAATGCTTCTAATTAACATTTTATTTACAGGTTTCTGGCTCTTCCATTGTCATTTCCTTTTCCACATCGTTATTGGTATGAATTTGATATTGCAAGTCGGCACCAATGCCGATCTACCACCTGTGCCACCAGGTTTTCCGACATGTGGCGATCACACCCCACCTATTCCCATTAATTAAGCTAGGCTTTAATTCGTCGGCTTTAACTAGAAGAAATCCGCCACAAACTTAAAGCGAAGAAGACATGCCTACTGAACGACCAGTTTGTACAAAGTTTAAGAGACAGCACAATAAGTATATATATATGTATGTATGTATTTGTTGTAATTTACCCCAAATAGCACCAACTCCTCGATAACAACGATATCACTGCCAACCTGTATGATATTACCTACCTTCCGCAAAAGCTTGCCTTAGGTGCACATTACTTGCACCCTGCCAAAAATTGCAAAAAGCAATATACCCCTTTCCCCATGCACCATTACCCAAAAAGTACGCACTGATGTACTAAAGCAAAAGCGCAGCACTGATATTTTGTATAAATATGTAAAGAATCATATGATAATTTAAAGAGGAGCCATAAATATTCCCAGAAATTTTACTTGAGATTTTAATTTTTTTTATACAATATAAACTGCCCTCTTCTCGTCCACCTCACTTATGCTTCGTTTCTGAAAATTTTCGCTCTTCAATTGAAACATGGAGTAGCTCCGCTCTTCGAGCGTTTTGTAATATATGTATGTAGATATATGCATACATATATGTATATGCAAAATGTATGTATGTATATTTAAACTAATGTATATAGGACCAATAAACTACACGCTGGTGCCTAGATTAATGCAAAACTTAACTTTTCCGGTTTTGAATTTGGACCAAGTTTGCTTAGTGTAAATTATAAATACTTGTAAAAAAACAATTAAATGAATAAACCTATAAATAATTATTAATGTACATAAAATGTTTATAAAAATCAAATACATATTATGCTTAAACTTTTTACTTATGTAATGCCTAGGGTCTATTTTACGAAATTTACTCTGATTGGCTTGTCACAGTCATATATAATAGCTGCAAATTAAATATCAATGGACACATCATGCATTTGTAACTGATAACAAAATATGTACACCAGACATAAAACTTAAACACATCCAAAATATTTGCAATATACATATGTATAAACTGGGGAAATCTAGAGATTTGTAAAGCTTGAATGTTACGATAAAACCCAATTAACTGCCGTAAAATTTATATTTATTGTTTAAATCAATTTTAATAAAATATGAAAATTAAAATAGTTCCGTTTCATTTTTATTAAACTATTAATATTCTTTTCGAATGCAATTTATGTACATTGTACATAAACCTAATTAATTAATTTTACTTTATTGAATATCTAGAACTAAACTTTTTTTTCAGATACACTTAATTTTAATACACAAACTTATCAAATGGTTAATAATACACCTTTCGCATAATAAGCTTTTATTGAAACTGTTCACAGATACTCAACCCCCTGGATGCCGTTTGTGACCGTAAACGAGCCGATGCGATTTGTGTCTCGAATCTAAAGAACGCAAAAAAAGTCGACAAAAGCGTTTTGGTGGAGAGACCCGATGTGAAAATCTTTTTACCTTTTAGATTTTATGTGTACGATCCGAAATCGCTCTTTATACCCAATACATACAACAGATTTTTGGGTACGTAGCCAATAACCCAAGTGCCATTATGTTGTTTGTTAACCAATTTATCAGTCTTGCTTGAACTAACATACATCTTCTTATGTACTTACGCTCATTTACTAAAATTACCACAACTTCAATGGGTCAAACAAACAAACTGTTCGCTACCAACACACACACATGTTTAGTTGTGCCTAGCGGTGACCACCTAACCTCTCTCGTTGATGAAATATCCTACATATCACCTCCGGCTCCACCACTATCACAAATCGACGACATACCGCCTGAGTACTTTTGCAACGGCGATAATCGACCACCCAACTGTGGACCTAACTGCGAATGCACGCACATGGTCGACATACCTCTGGGAGCGATTGTGGAGGTTGTTCTGGTGGATGAGGTGCAGCAGGCGAACATAAGTCATCCGTTTCATTTGCATGGTACTGCATTTTACGTCGTTGGGCTGGGACGATCTCCAGACAAGTCTATTAAGAAAATAAACCTAAAGCATGCTTTGGAACTTGATCGTATGGGAATGCTTGAACGCGATTTCTCAAAGCCACCGCTTAAGGATACAATAGCTGTGCCCAATAACGGATATGTTGTGATGCGTTTTCGTGCCGATAACCCAGGCTACTGGCTCTTCCACTGTCACTTCCTTTTCCACATTGTCATCGGTATGAATTTGGTCTTCCATATTGGCACACAAGCCGACCTGCCTCCCGTGCCACCGCGCTTTCCCCGTTGCGGTGATCACGTACCACCAGTTACCTGGTATTAATTACCAGCATAAGTTTAATGAACCTCGTTAACCATTTGCTATTTTCCACCACTCTTACAAATTTAATTATTTATTAATACTTGCTTTAGCTTAACTTACATGTAGCCTTATTTATCTGGTAGTGAGCAATGGCAAAAAAATGTTTTGAGCTTAACCGAACTAAATTATTTAGATTGGTGATATCGCTTATCATTAGGCATATGTTGATATTTATATATATATATATATAATATATAATATATAATATATATATATATATATATATATGTATATACATATTTGTATTTATATTTACATTAATGTTGCTGTGTGTATATGATTATGATAATATTTGCATTATGCGCATGTTTACTCTTTTAAAATATAAAATGTGTGTATGTACTTCGTACATATTTTCGTAGTTTAAGAAATGAATCTTTTAATGCTAACAATAAAAGACGATGTGAAAAACTGTCCTAAGGCCAGCTCGCATCAAAGGCACGACGCAAAAGCGTGCTTTTAAGTTGGTAAAGCAGCATAGTCAAACGCACTAACCCATTCATTTTATAGTCGCTTCTGATGCGGATCACCTAATATCACTCATCGATGAGGTCTCGTACGTATCCCCACCTTCGCCAATGCTGTCTCAATACAACGATATTCCTGAGGAGTATTACTGCAATGGTGACAATAGACCGGCAGATTGCGGCGAAAACTGTCAATGTACACATAAGATTGACATACCCTTAAATGCTATCGTTGAAGTCGTGTTGGTCGACGAAGTACAACAGATCAACATAAGCCATCCCTTCCATCTACATGGTACTTCCTTTTATGTAATTGGTTTGGGACGTTCGCCGGACACACATATCAAGCGAATGAACCTGAAACACGCACTTGACCTAGATCAGCGCGGTATGCTAGAGCGACAGTACATTAAGCCTGCGCTGAAGGACACAGTAGCTGTACCTAATAACGGATATGCTGTCATACGATTTCGAGCCGATAATCCTGGCTTCTGGTTATTTCATTGTCATTTCCAATATCACATAGTAATTGGCATGAACTTGGTTTTTCAAATTGGAACTCCTAAGGATCTACCACCTGTTCCCCCAAACTTTCCACGTTGTGGAAACCATCAACCACCCATAACTCCCAGCACCTTGTGGTAGCACAACTTTCTAAGTTTCAATAAGTAGAATTTAAGTGCGTTATAACTCTAAGGCCTTATATTTATCGTAGTCTTTACCAAAATTAAATTAAAATATATATATGCAACAAAAACAAAGGTTTAATACATTAATTTGGGAAAATTAATTAAAAATTAATCCCCCGTTAAAGTAGTCAACATTCCAAATAGTTTCTAGTATAAATGTAATTAAACGCCAAGTAACTTGACACAAGTAAGTGCGGCAGGGAATGCCCGATTAGAAGATACCGTTTGCACAACTGGGAGCTGGTGCAACATACATTTGAAATTGCAACCACACACGATTTTACATACTTAAACAGAACACTCTTTTTACTAAGCGGATGTGCTTTTATTTTCATTTCCCACACCATTAGACATTTATTCTTTACGAATTTCATCGGTTCTTTCAAGAACATAAAAAAAGAGTATCTAAATAATAAATATTCTTTTGTATATTTTTCGAGAAATAACGAATTTAACACTAGTTCTAATTTTCCCGAGATATGTTATATGGATTTGAGGGTACTGGAACGAGCCATCGACCATAATATAAAAAACTTATTGTGCGAATGCCATTGCATTATATTTTTTTTAATTTTAAATCTATAGTTTTAATAGCTTTCGAGATCACTGTGTTTATCCTGAGTAACATGGGTTCACTAACTCAATTCATTTTCCTGATCATAATTATTAATTTTTTATTGCTTTTGTACAAGACCATTTTATATTTTCTCAAACCAAATGTAATATTTAGGCTGCGCAAATTTTGTTCAATGTACCGACCAAAATGTGACTCATTTTATTTAAAAAAAAAAGTGTATAATTTAAATGTGTGCAAAACTATTTTGGGTAATACATTTTTAAAATAAAGAATAAGTTAATTTTTAAAATTTTCATTTAATGAGTAGTGGCTTCTGCGCTGTATAATTTATCCACATTAGAAGAGTCCGTGATTTTGTATTTTTTACAGAACCAATATCAGGTGATTTCAGCTTTTACCAAAACTGCATTATTGGCTACTTTCTCCGTTTAAATATGTTTAATGTATAGACATGAGTTACAAAAATTGATTATATATTTCTGAACTGTTTAAAATAGATTAAAGGTTTAACGGGAAAAGAAGTAATATCCGATTATATAAAGGATATATATTCAAAATCAGCATTAGTATGCAAACCAATCTAACAATGTGCATTTGTCTGAAGACTTCAATTTTTCGGCTATGGGCTTATTCGTGTCTCCTCAAATCATGTTAATTTCAAGTTCTTTTGATATGAATAATATATATATATATAATTTTTTTTAAGTTTACAAAAACTGGTGCATATGAACATCATACATTTTATGAATTAAAAAATAAAAATAAATGCTTTTCAAACAGTTAAAAAACACAGACACGGGTTAATAATAAAGTGAGAAAATGTGTATTTTATTCATAAATTTTACACTTGAGTAGTTTGCGGTTGTAAAGAATAAATCTATTATTAAGAAGCTGAGTTTTAACGTGAAACCATTCAGAATCTTTTCTCCTAGGCACACTTTTAATATACATATACATATGTATATTATATATATGTATATGTGTGTGTATATATATACATTGTGGTTGCCAATTCGCGATTGGAATGTTATGTGGTATTTTAAAATGAAATGTGTGTTTCCCATCAACAGTGTTCATTAAGTTACCTAACACTGAATCTTCAAATGGCTCTGTTCATTTCTGTACTATTGAATTTAATTTAATAAGTGCGTGAATAAAAGAAACAAATTTATTTTAAATATTACTTCATCAAAATTTATTAAATTAAGAGCTTAAAATCTTTAATATATGCAAAAGGCAGCTATTTCAAACATCATTGTGCGTCAGTCATGCATCCAAGATCGCTGCCATACTGTCCTTTCTAAGTGCACTTTTAAAAGTGGCAATATAAAATACAAGTATACCAAAATCAGAAGTACTGCATAGTACTCACCGAAATCAGATTACATTTTTGCCGATACTTCTATAACAGCTGTGCATATAATAATAATATTTAAACCCATTTTATAGCAGGTTGGCAGGGCCGTCAGCGTTGCCACATCAAACGTGCACTAAAAAAGCAAACCATTTACAAAATAAATAAAACAACAAATTCATGTATTAAGAAATCATGGGAAAATTAGAAGGTTTGTGCGTATTTAATCACATATGAATAAGGTATTCATTTTATTTATTTTAATTTTGTTATCATAGATCGTCGTTCCAAACGGAGCAAACGACAGAAACCTTCGAGATTTGCCTCACCCACAGAGTCCCTGCCGTGTCCTCAAATTCCAAATTCTACATCAGAGCCCATTAAAGAAATTACTATTCAGCCAGCCGTACAAGCGTCTATTAAACCTTCAGTGTCCGCATCATCGGAATGCAATAACAAAACTAGTGAGCTTCCCAGTCTACGGACACGACCACCGCCTATTACAAAGACGTCGCCACAGTCCGCAACACCGCCAAGCAATGCAGCAAAGAAGCAACGCAAACGTCGTAACAGCGATACCTCAAGCGATGAAGAACGTTGGCTTAATGCCATTGAGACTGGCAAACTGGAAGATGTCGATGAAGAGTTAAAAAAGATAAAGGATCCCAAGCTTATGACAGCTCGACAACGGGCCATGTATGAACGGACGCAGGATACCGAACCTACGCTAGCGGGATTCGTTGAAGAGCTTATCGCACTTCCGAGTGGGTACAGAGAAAAAGAAAAACCTCAGACGGCCGAGGAGATTCAAAAGACTGCGTTGAAATCGCAAAAACGAAAACAACAAGCCGATGAACGTCGTGAAAAGGACAAGCAAAAGACAATGGAACGCTTATTAAAGAAGCAAGAAAGCGGCAAACAACGATCAGCAGCACGCAACAAACAGAACCAAAAGCACACATGCCCATCGCTTACATATATGAATACGCTCGATGGCGTTTACATTATAGTGCCCCCTGGCCAAGAATTTCCCATTAAACCGCAATCCGCGCTCGCTCCACCAGAGCTTCAGTTATGCGGACTGCCTGGCTGTGGTAATCGCAAAGTCTACAGTTGTTCCAAAACAAATGTACCCCTGTGTAGTTTAGCTTGTTACCAAAAAAATCTTTCTGCTGTTTAACTTATGCAAATAAAATTAGTGTACATTTATTGGTTCATTAAAAAGTTGTTAATAATTTCGTGCTGCTCAGACTCTATGCGTTGCAAATACTGGTACTCGCTTTTTAAACGCTCTAGTTCGGCGGTTTGCTCGAGAATCTGACTCTGATACACTTGCTGTTCCGTTTGGCGCTGCTTGGCCATTGTCTTTAGCTGGTTTTGAGTGCCGATTGCCCGCAGTTTTTCGTTCTCAACGTCTTTGGCAAAATTTAGCGATATTTTGTAGAAGTCTTCACCAAATTTCTTAAAAACTTGCAAGTTTCTTGAATATTCGAGGCACTCTTGCCTCAATTCAATTGTCTGATTAGCAATCGTAGGGTCCTGCACTCGAAGCCTGTAGATTTCGTCTATATAGAGACCAGCCTTCTGTAGTTCGTCCATGGCAAAACTATTTCAACTATTTTTTATTTTCTTCCTTACTTCCCCAATGTTGATGTTGATGTTGCCATGGCTGCAAATACCCACCCTTTTTAAAGCTTACATATTTTAATATAATGTATATACATTTATATATACAAATATTTATATAATTTACCAACTTTATTCACAGTTTTGTAAGATTCAAATATGTAGCATACATAATATATGTCCTAATACTTTGCACTTGAGTGTGGAACGGGTGTATTATAAGCAGCTCAGGGATGAAAGGTGGAAAAATAATAACAGTAATAATTGCAGTTATTCTCACAATATGCACAGTTAAATTATATAGTTAACTTTTATGTTATATTTGTTACTGTTTTTCAGAAGGTTACTAAATTAACTGCTTCTCGGTAAATAAGTAAAATAATTTAATGCAGCGATGCATGCGCCAAAAATCGAGAGGCAAACCAACAATGACTGCATGCACCATCATTTTTAAATTAAATCTGTGAAAGTTCCATATTATGTAAAAGTCAAGTGGGGTTGTTACGTTTGTTGGAACGTAAGCGCGCGAGACCCGTGCGCTCTTCTTCCTCGTCGCTTGTGTATTGATGCATGCTGGCACCGCTGACGCCACCCGCACGTACAGAAGATGTGGCTTGTAAAAGCTCCTGGTCCGGGGCATTGCGATTCTCATAGAGTAAAACCTGAAGCGTCTCCTCGTAAATTCGTGCTTCTGGGAATTCAACTTTGGTGTGCTTGCGATCTGTCGCATAAACTATAGATGTACAGCAAACCTCGGCCACCTTTTTACCGTGCCCATAAAATGACCAACAGCAAATTTCACTTGGGCCAATTACATCCTTGATAAAGAGTATGCGCTCGTTAAAGCGCAATGACAGTTTATCAAAGAGTTCGATATTCTTAAGCAAATTATCATCCGATGTGCTTGTGTACGAGTATTTATTATTCTGTCGCTGTACCACCAAAATGACCGCAGGCTTCGATGATGAACTGATGAGCAACTGTTCCTCTTTTTGCGAAGTTATCAAAGGAATGCGGCAGATCGGTTTGGGTTCCTGGTGCGTATATAAGGCACGCTCACAGGACATTGCAAGTTCGGTGATACAGTAATATTTTGCTTCGGCGAGAAGCTCTGCAATCTCCTTATTGGTTTCCGGCAGCGGAACACTCCCATCACGTAAAAAGTTTAATATAATACCGAAATGATTTCCACAACGGTCTATCAATATCCAACCTGAATTATATTTATTAAATAAGTAAATAAACAAAGGAGCAAGTACAAACCTTCGGAATCCGTTAGCACCTCCATCCGCCCACTGAACATCGCGCTTAGCATAGTATCATTATGTTTTGTTAGAGTGCCAATCGTTGTATAATACAGACGACCGCCCACATTTAGCTTCACGTATTGTGATGCGTGTCCCTTTAGCAGCACTTTCTGGTCACCGGACATGATTTCAGGCTCCTTGGCATGGAGTACAAGTTGGTTGCTGGAAGCTTGCTTTAAATGCACACCGTGAAAGGCGTGACTCAGATCCTCAATTTTATTGCTGGTGGATGTTGTATTTGATGCACCACCCGCCGCCACTATTTCGATGCTTCCGTTCAGTACGTCCACTTCTTTTTGCTTGGAGCCTTTGCAAACGCTTTCTTTTGCGTTGCTTACGCTCGCCGCGAGCGCCAGTGGATCAATTTTGGCAAATATTTTAATCTCCTATCAGGAATATCAAAAGTCTGCTATCTTAACTCTTGACGCACCTAGTCTTACAATAAAACGTACTTATATATGCACATAAACATATATATGTTTGTATATTTAATATATATATATATGTTTATACCATATATGAACGTAGTTATTGCAAATACTCAAAAATGTATTAAATCAGAACAAACGCTTTAGGCGTAAAAAATACTAGAAAAATTTGAGCATATTTTCGTCGACTAAAAGTGTAGCACTTAAAATGGACACAGAAACTTAATTGAAAACCAACAAAAAAATCTGTAGTTATAATTTCTAAAACAAATTGATTCCAAATTATTTTATTGGAAAACGCAAAAACTCTTATTTTGATCATCACACTGAAGATAATTTATGTTTACGTTAAAATAATATCATAGTGAAAAAATTCATGAATATTTTAATAAAATTGATATTATTAAAATATATATAAAAATAAACTAATTAAAAAAAGACTATCTAGTTTTTCAAATCGAAATACAACATTCTGTTCGATTTGTTTGAATGTACATAAACGAAATTAAGTGAATAGTGCCGGGAAATGTTTCATGATAGTTGTAAAACAAACCCAATGTAAATTGTAACAGATATGGACATACATCCATATCTACAAAGTCACAGTTGTTGATACTCATCCAGAATCCAAGGATATAAAAATAGACGATGTTCAGAAATATAAAAAATGGCATTTTCACTGTCCGATAAAGAAACCAGTTTTGTCGCGTTTGAAAGTTGTTAAGTTAACGAAGTTATGCAGGCAGCAAGTGCCCTAAGAACTAGTAGCTTTAACTAAGAGTAAAATCAAATGTAATTAACATTAGAATAGATCTCCGCGAACTATACCTTAATATTAACGATATTAACATGGAAATATATTATGTAAAAGTACATTCAGAATAGTTTGCATAAGATAATTCTCGTTCTTACTGGATTTTATTTATTAATTCGTCACAATATACATTATTTTTATTATATGAAATTTTTTTGGGTGCATGCATCGAAAATAAGACCTATAAAAATAATATTTGTTTATATGTATGCATATGAATAAATGGTTTGGAGTTGGATGATATAGTCGATGAAAAGTAAAAATTAATCAATGGTTTACGATTTTACAAAAGAACAAAATAAAAAGATATATTTAAGAATAGATAAAAAAAATATGTGTACAAATGAATATTCGTTATGTATAACACTTGCATTAAATAATTTGGAAATTTTTCTCGTTTTAATTGCTCTAAGAGCTTGATTTTAAATAATGATCAAAATGCAGATGCACTTGCCACCGTTATGGGTTCAATTAAAAAAATTATGTTGATGATACAACTACAGCGGTTTCGTTGCCTGTATTAAGGCTAGAAGTTTCCTTCTGCTGATCAGCCGATGATGTTGGGCTGTTGACAGCATCAATTGAATTCTTTGCATTTACATCCGCTGATTCCGACAAGTCATCTTCGATCTTCAATCGTTTCGATTTGCTGGTACTTTCGGCCCTGTTGGTACCATCAGTTCCTCCGTCTGGTGAAGCACTACGTTTAAGCGCATTTTGCTCCGCTGTAGCATCCGTGTCTTGTTTCTTTTGCTGAACAGCTTCAAGAATGGCATTTTCAGTTTCAGCTGGATTTATGGAAGCTTGCAGTTCTTGTAATTTTTGCTCGAATTTTACAATAACAGCGGTCATGTTATCGCATCCAGTGCCATCGCCCATAGTATTTGGCGCCAAGCAATTGTCAAATAGCTGTTTAGGGATAAGTTCAGAACAAAATAAGATAGTTGGAATTATTGCTAAGATATAAACTCATAATTAGCTTACCTCCTCACATATTTGCGATAGTTTCTTGCTCTCATCTTTCAGACGCAGTCGCACAAAATCGACAACCTCATCACTGGACATGTAATTCCATATACCATCGCAGGCTAGCACCATAAACTCATCCTCTGGAGAAATGATCAGTTTCTTCACATCCGGTAGTGCGGAGATCATCTGTGCTTCAGCTGGCAGTTCTAAGTTCGTCTTGTATGCGTGGTCACCCAGAGCCCTGGACAAATTTAGGCCTCCGTTAACACGTCCATCAAGAGTGACACGACCACCAGCTTTGACAATCCGAGTGGACTCCTCGTCGTCTTCGGGTTTGTGATCCAGGCTCATCTCAATCGCCTTTCCGTTGCGTGAAATAACACACCGCGAATCTCCAGCATTCGCTACATATAAGTCTCGCCCATGCAGCAAGCAGACTACGGCAGTGCATCCACTATCTTTACCAGGTTCTTCAATCATGTTGGCGCAGAAATGATCATTGGCTAATTGGTCTTCATCGGCATCGTCATCTTCGCTAACATTGTCGTCCTGCAAATAGTTTAGGCAATAAATAAAAAAAGGGTAGAATTAATATTGTTAAAAAATAGATTTTCATAAGATTTAGAATAATGTTTGTTTTTGTCATTTAAAAATTAAAGTTTGAATGGTAATCCCTTTCATTTATAATTAAAGTAAGACAATCACGTGCAAAATCGTAATAAATATGTTTATGTCAGGTATGAATAACGGCTATTTTTGATTTGTTATGTAAGTTTATGTCTTTTTGATTAATATTTATCTAATCCGGAAAGTAAAAGTAATTTTTAATTTACTATGAATACTATGAAAGTTGGGACATATATTTATGAATATTAGTATTTTACCTCGTCATCGTCATCATCATCATCGTCGTCGTCATCGTCATCGTTAGGGCCGTCATTGTCTTCTTCCATGTCGTCATCAGAAGAACTATCAGCCGCAGCCATTTCTTCGGCTTTTATTAAAGTATTCTCATTATAGTCGGCATCATCGTCGGTGGAGTCCTCGTCTTGAGCAGTTGCGGTTTTTTTCAAAACCTTTTCAGATTCCTTGCTAGTAGATGAAATGTCAGCAGGCTCTAACTTGCCCAGTTTGCCGTTTGACTTTGTGTCTATGCCGTCGCTGGAACCAGACACGGTAGCGTCTTCCGAAACGGCAACGATCTCATTAACAACTTTGCCGACGCCAGTCGCCTCTGAGGAGGTCACACTACCATTCTGTTCAGTTGGTGCGACGACGGTGCTATTGACTGCCGCAACTTTGCTGGTGGCGGTTTCGTCTTTATGTGTATTAATGGTGCACGAGGAATTGGTGCTTTTACTGGCACTCGAACTGCTGCTGCTTACTGTGGACTCATCCTCTGGTTCCAGTTTACCACTTCTTGAACAACTTGGACCAGCTCCGTCAGTTTCATTTAACGCTGCCGCAGCTGCTGCTGAGGTTGAAGAACCTGCTGGCTTAGCGGTTGGATCCATTACAGCTTTATTGACCGCTTCGGCAGCGACAGCTGCAGCGCGACGACCACGCAAGCATGTTGACATCAGTTTTCCAGCAGCTGAGTCCGTCTTTAGCAACGATAAGTCATGTGTTTGGGGAAGCCCTTTGTATTTCTCGAGAACCTCATTTAATGGCAGATTGCTTTCCTCATGCAGCTCAGCCAAATCTTCTTCGTCATCTTCCTCGTCATACCCTTCGCCGTCTTCATCCACGATATTGTGTTCGCCAGCTAATATTTTCAAAGTATTGACCACTGTTGGGTCAAGCAATGTTTTATCAAACCCGAGAAAGGCATCTTTGAGAGCTTGCTCTAACTTTCCATTCTTGTAGCTCTCTAGACTCATAAGGAACTCTGGCAGTTTATCAGCGCAATATTGTGCCACCTCAGCACCGCCATGACCATCATAGACGGCAAAAAACGACGTGTTCGTATCAAAATTCAGTATTGCATTATGCGCGTCCTAATGAAAATGATAACAACCAAAGTAAACAACACCGATCTAACTGTGAACATTTTACCGACTAACCTCTTGACTGTTGCGCCAGCCCTGCATTGAGCTGGCACCCACGACGAGCATTTCATTCAATTCGTCTGTAGACGCTTTGTCCGTCTTTGGATGCGACAAGTAAGCACCCATTGTTCATGCACAACAATTCCAGTGCTTCAAAAATATTTATTCGAAATGTCGGGGTAGCTCAGGCGCCTGCTACAGTTGCAACTGGGGAAAAATCGATGCTTGGATAACGCACGCGCGCAGTGTGTACTTTTCGCGCCACCGGCAAAAATAAAGCCGGAGTCAAAGGTTGCTGGGATTTGTTAATTCTGTAAGAATTACATCAAATGAGAAGATCTAATTATTTTTCAAAGCCTTTTTGCTTTTCTTTCTTGTATATGTGATGTTTTAAACGTAAGATTATTATGATTGTAATTTAAGATTTGCACGTTTTCTTTGGCAGCGTCTCTATAATTTTTATTCGTATGTATCCATGCCATTTTGTTCGCAAAAATATTTGCAAAATATACCAAAAAAGCAAAATTATTATTTGAGAATGTAGCTATAAAATGACGTACTTTACCGAAATCGTTTTTCTGTCCAATAAAATGTTAGTCAAATGTTTCTTACGCTATCTTTTCGCCTTAACAAAACAAAATTCTACACTGCCGACCGTGCGATGAAAAGATGCCATCAAGTAAAAAATTGGGATATTTATGTTCACATGGATTATTTAGGTCCAACAGCAAATATCAGTCTGGCAACGCCAAATGGGTACACTGATGTGTTTTCACCGTTTCGCATATATTCGCATTAGCACAAGTTAACGCAAGAACGCAGATTAACTAGACTTTAATTTGGATTAAAGAATAAAATTATTTGACTAAAGTGCGGAATGAGGCAAGGGCATGTTGATTTGACTTTGTTTTATTTTTATTTTCTGTTGAAAGATAGAGCAAAGATAGTTACATATTTTTAATCGTGTTTTTTTAATACCATAATCTATCAACATTTATTAATTTTTAATTTTATTATTTTACAACGACAATATCTCACATTATTTAATAGTTTTCCAACTTTTTGGTATATTCGGCAATTAAAAACGGATTTTAAATACAATATAAATTTATAATCCTTTTATAAGCAGAATGACTAAAATTCTGTTTTGCTTAATGATAAAACACTTTTCATTATTCCTTCTTCTTTAAAAACACAAAATATAAGAGAAAAATGCGCTCCATTTAAATGTTGATATGAATATTTTTAGATATATATTTCATATAGCAACCACGGCGATTTATTAAATAGCTGCTGCATGAGTTAAAAGCCCAAACAATGAAATTACACATAGGAATATATTATTATTAATGTTAAATTAAAGGGCAAAAAAGAGTATATTCATTCATAAACCTTACTGAACTATTATGATCTTTATACTGGAATAATTGATGGCTCTATCTCCTATCTAGGAAGAGCTGTATCAAATCTGATATTGGGTATGGCAACAGGAAACATTAAGGTGAAGTCATTTCAAGAAACTTATATTTAGGGAAGAGGAGGCCAATAGTAATGGAAATCGATTTGTGCGAGTGGACCTCAAATGCAGTAGCCAACAAAAATTTAACGATTTTATTGAAATGAGGGTATTCACAGCTAGTTATAAGCTTACGAGTCTTAAAATTAATTAACGGCGAAAATTGTGTTTAGACGGAAAAACTGACGAACTGTTAGGCGGACATTGCATAAGACCAGTATACTCTTTATATACATATATACCTTTTACTTTACATAAATATAATATCTTTATATATATATTCTTGTTTATATAAAACCCAGACCGCATTTACGAATAGTAAAAGAAAATAACATTTCTTTAATAATATTTTTCACAATGATAATAACTACTAATTTGCAGTACATTTTGGGTGGTTGTAAAAACTTTAAAAGGCCTTTAAAACGTTAATTGAAAACATCACACTCGTTTATACAACCAATTTAAAAGGGAAAGAGTTCTAATCGAAGACACTAGATTAGTAAATATTTAGAAAGCACAGTGGTCTACAAAACAGCAACCTAATTGAAATTCTTTTTTTAATATCTCTTCTGCTACTGGAACCTAAAACCTACCTAAAATACATAATCGTTTTTCTAACACAAAAGCATCAAAAAATTGATAAAGGACAACCCATTAATACGGCAATGCATGCATTGATTTGGTTTTACTCGATTTATTCTATGTATGTTCCTCAGTTTTGAAGCTAGATAATAAAAATAAAATAAAAATAAATAAAAATAAAATAAAATAAAAATTTTGTGACCACCACTAAAGATCGTTCAAGCAAAGTTTTTGCCTAATAATTAATTTTTAATAATTTTAAACAGCATTTTAAATTTTCGTCATTGTGAATATATTAAAATTCCACATCGTTGTTGAACAAAATTATTAAGTTGCATTTCGTAAGATTTAAAGTCGGTGGGCTTTTTGTCTGACACAAAGCTTGCATTTGACACAAACAGTTAAAGTGAGATTTTACAGTTCCAGGAGTATCTTGGTTCAAACACCGGCTGTGCCGCTCTTACTTGCTTTTAATCGATCTTATTAAATTGTTTTAATCAGAATTGTCAGAATACAAGAAATAATTTTATAAAAATATTCATTTTTCAGCAATACAGTTGATTATATATTAGGTTCCAATACATGTAAAACTACTCTGTAAATATTCCTCCCTTAAAAAGTTTACTTATTGTCCCCTAGACAGATTGTAAATAAATCAAATTGATTAAAAAAGAAATATTGGAAGATCCCTATAAACCTCATTTTTTTTCATTAATTATTTCATTGAAAAATAATCTACTTTTGTTTGATCTTTTTGATAAATTTGTGTTGCAAAATCGGTCATATGCATGTTTAACGTCAGCTTATACTTATAAATTTATTTGGAAAATCTATAGCAAATAGCATGACTAATTAAAAGATAAGCTAATGAAAATTCATTGCATACACACACAGACACGACTTAGTAAACGCCTTTTCTTAATTCCTTGTGACGTCTAATAAAAAGAAAATATGAAGAGTTGAGTTTTATAACTTTTTAATTGTTTGATAATTTGTTTGCGTTGGCATTGCAAGTGGATTGTCAATGGACATCCGTGGGACGTATCTGAAGTGGTCGCATCTCGACGATGAAAAGCAATCTTTGTTCTTTATTTTACGCCAAATTATTTTTCCATATGTGTGATTAGTCACGGCAAAAGAACTCGATATGAAATATACATTAACGAGCCAGAGTAATATGTGTGTGGGGGCATGACAATGGATTTTTGTTGTTATTATCTAATTGGCACTTGATATTGACATACCATGCATGCCCATACATATATAGACGAATTCTGTCCTGTTTCCTAAATTCGAACTTTTTGAAAGCATTATTTGATTAGATAAATGCTACTTTTTATGGATGATAATAGTGTTAAGCATTATTATACAGCTACAATTGTATGAACCGATTACGAACGTTTAAGCATCTTATGAAATACATGACTATTGAATTCAAATTATTTGTATACCTGTTGTTGTCCTATAGGCAACAAACATTGGAATACTTAAGCCAGAAGTGTCCATGGACATTATACTTAACAACGTGCACGTGTATATAAAAAAATATCTGAAGACCTGTAGCTTAACGGCACTTTATGTAATGCATTTAAAATGAACTGCATTAGTTAAGTCAATGCAGCATTTTCGAGATTTGCCCAACCATTTAGCATGTCGCAAGCAACATGTTGCCGTCCTATGTTAGCCACTGGCTGAAGGCAACAACACAGCAACCGCAAGAAAAACACAACAATATAGCAAAAGTCACCTTTCTGGCGAGCACTATCAGCTGGCGAGGGTGTTGCGCACGCGATGCGTGTGGTTGTTATCTAGACTCCACCAACACCAAGCCAGTAGCAAGCTCCACGTACCACTCTGTTGCTTCGCTGTCGCGACGTCACCGGTTCTGTTAGTATAAAAGCCAAGGCGACCAAAGGACCTGCGCTCATTCACATCGGTTGAGTTGTATGCAAACGTTCGTGTACATTTTAAAGCTTGGCATCAGAGTTACCTGTGGCAGCGACAGCAGGCGATATCGCAGTGCAGTGCAGTTTTAAATTCAACGTTTATCCAATGTGAGTTTATTTTTGAAATTAGTCTTTGTTCTCGTGATTACTCAAAATAAACTATTTGAAATCATTCGTGAGCTATTTAACACCATTCAGAGCTATATTCAAATATTATGTGCTAATATCGTATTTTAACGAATTTTTAAAATAAAAAGGACTCTTCAAATTTGAAGAGTATCCAAGCTTATAACAGTATGTTATGGCTGGCTTAAAATTTTGTAAAATTTTCTGAATCAAAATAATCTATAAAATATATAATTAAAAATACTATGAAAAGTTTAAGATTAAGTTTGAACACACATTGCATAATATTAAAAAAATTTTATGGGAGAATTTAATTGCTCACAAAATGAATGGTTTTAAGCATTCGTCCGCCGGAAAGACTGCTTTCACTATTTTCGTTGAACGCATTTTCATTAATCTAGCTGAAGACAAACAAGTTTTGGAACTTAATGTGGTAGGATTTTTTAATTATGTTTACTGGGCAAGGGTAAAACTAAAAAAAAAAATATAAATATTATGCAGCCTTAGAGATAGATATTAGTACTTAAGTACTTAAGATAAATGTCTTTAAAAGTTGATATATATAGAAATTTTCCCGATACTACAATTTAAATATCAACTCTAATGAAAGCAGGAAATATGCATTTGAGCCGAACCGTTCACAGCGTCCTCACTGCGACTCCACCTTTAGATCCCACTAGGATCACTGGTAATATACCTACAAACGCTGTATATACCTAGCTCGAAATCTGAGGTATATAGAGAGATATATAGATTAAATGGGCTTGCAACGTCCGCAGAAGGTGTTGTCGGTAAATCTTAATATCTTATCTGACTTGGATGTACACAAGAATATACTTATAAATTCCAGCACTCGTTTCCCTTATATATAAAAATTATAAAAAACGATGAGTTTATGTGAAGTCCACAACTCGTAGTGTCTGCTTGGTTAAGTGCGTTAATGTATCTAGTCAAACAAGGACACGTTTAGAAAAGGATGTTTGATATTTTTAAATCCGATTGACAGTGTAAATAAAAAAATTATTATTTATTTTCGACATTTATATACATATGTATATAAATATTTATAAATGGTAAAGCACGTGTGTGGGACTAATTAAGTTAAAGACTTAACCAAATTTGACTTTGGCTCAACAAATAAAATGACTTATTAAGTAATTGGCTCTCTTCAACTTCACAAAAGTTTTCGTTAAGATGCCCCAGTTATAATGAGCGCTGAATTGTTTCTTCATCTTTGGCCAAAAAGCCTAATGAATAAATGTTAAGTACAATAAGGAACAACCATTTTGCCCATTGGCTAAATGTGTGAATGATTATCTCTCACAAATAATAAATATGCAGAAATTATGGGTGCACTTTGTTCTTCAATAAGAATAACTACAAAACTTTGCCGTTGCCCACGGCGTAAGCTCGGTACGCTACCTATTTCAATCAATATTTATAAATTGCTAGTCAACAGCTTGCGGGCGGCGAATTTGTATCTGGCTTTCTTCGCAGCACGCTGCTAACTTTAGCGCTTTCCTTGCACTTCTTCTGTCGACCTATCTACCTACATATGTATGTAGCTACCAAGTCGTGATAATAATATTTTCTTCAAATTTTCTGAATATACGAAACAGCCCTACTAAGCAGGACGCGGCAGCACAAATCGAAAAGGACTCAATAGCAAAGTATGCAAAGTGTACTTGACGTATACATAAATTATATTTTTTGTGAAGACCAAAAGCAATGCAATTGCAATTTAATCTGCAGGCTCACAAATGACGCACGCCTATAATGCACAAAATATCTGCACCTAAGACAAATTACCAACAATTAGATACGGTCACAATTGAATGATTGTATGTCGTAAATAATTCACATTAAATGTGACAGAAAAATGTAGAAATTTTAATATAAGTGCATGACTGTTTGTGCAAATGCGTGATTATAAATTTAATTGCTATAGCAATGTCCGCCTTGTGTGTGCATTTAGTTTTCGGGGTCTTATCAAATATACATTCGCAGACATCTTGCGATTTCGTGTCGTAAGAAATAAAGGAAAGCTATTTATTTAATGTGTTTGATTCGATTTGACTCCATGTATTGTATGCGTCGACATCCGAAAAACTTAAGGAAACTCAGCATTAATTTATATCTCAAAGTTCACAAATCACAGAAAATTCAAAATATGCTTCTTGTATGTTTAAAGGGCAGTTTTAAGGCTTTAGGTTTAGGGCTTACCCTGAAAAAAAGTTTAAGAGATACAACGAACTTTCAAATTTTTGTCATGTAATAGGTACGTTATAAAACAATAGGTGAATAAACTTTTCGAGTGACTATCTAGTAATTTAAAAAAAATCAGCTCCTTAAATTTTGATACTTGCTTACTTTTTGCAGTTTATAACAGATTCAAATCTATAGTTTTTTGCTTTTTTATACACGTTCATAAAGTAAGGAATATATATTGGATTTGTTCTGCATGAACACAATTTTATTGCGTCGTTATTAATGGCTTTCAGTTTTAAACATATTTTTTGTTTAATACTTTTATAATAACGTAATAGCAGGCACTGACAATGTTGTTCTTCATAGCAATTTTAATTTTTCTCAGTGTAAAAATTTGCAAATATAAACGTTTGTTCATAAATGTATTTAAGTGGTCTAATTTGAAGATTAGATTTGGAGCACAAAGTTAAAGTAGAGATGAATTTCATCACACAAGAAATTAATTGGTTGATGACAATCCCGTCGTTTGCTCGGTTCTCAATTGAGAGTTGAATTTTGTTGCATAACTTGGTGTGCTAACGATACTTAGTTATTTGTATTATAATTTTCCAATTTTTTATATAAGTATACAAGTAAATATTCTTCTTTTTCTTCGTTTTAATAAGCCTCCGGATTGTTATCCTATGTGAAATGCCCCATATTCAAGCGCAGAAAATAAAATTCTTGATTAATATCAACAGATTGATTTCCAATACCTCTGAAAAATCTTCTAATAAAGTTTTCTTCCCATTTTATCATAAATAAGTATATCTTAAAATATATATAAAATTGGTTAGCTGCAATGGTAAAATTAAATTGAATATTGAATCAAATATTATTTTTCGTTTAGCAGTAAAATAACACTGACCAATTGCTAAAAATTTTAAATAAAGCTACATTTTATGCATATCCTGTGAACGGAAAACAGATTTAATAGTTCGCGGTTGGCAGGCAGAAATACAAACCAAATACTCCCATCATAGTAAACACACACATCAAATGCCTCTCCTATTTACATAACCACATATTCATACTATATATGTATGTGTATACATATATGCATATTTTAGATATTTATATTTATCTTACAAAGGCAGCAAGGAAGGGGTTTTATTTGTATTATCACAATTTCCTATCGCTGTCTTTATTGTTGTCCCTGCCATGTCAATTTCTTTGGCTCTTACTTTAAGGTTCAGCTATTTTTCTGTTGCTCATCGATATGACGTCGAAACAAAGATAGATGAACTGTTCAAAAATGTACATTATATGGTTAACAATAGTTTTACACATCTAATACATTTTTCCATTCAGCTAACACAAATTTTGTTTTTGAGAAAAGACTAAAAGACTTTATACACTACAATCAGCATTTTTTATTTACAATCCACTGAAAAGGGTATACAATTTATAGTTGAAACTATTCTATTATTATAGAAATTTTTGTTGGAAGATATGGAATATAATATGAGTATAAGTAACTTGCTACATTTGTTCACCAAAATGCAATCCAGAAACACGCCTCGCTAAATACATTTAATGAGGTCAGGATACGCGAACCACAAACTTGAGCCTGCCTGAAAAATGTCAAGAATTTAAGGTAAACGTGTTACACGTCAAAATCAGTGGCTATTGGTGCTAAGCTGGCTGTGTTTGTGTGCTTGGTATCTTAATTGAACTTCTAGTTTAATATTAATAAGAAAAAGAAAATGGCCCTTCAGTTGACGAACATTTAATACTCTTAGAGAAAAAAGAAGATTTTTAAAATTATACTTTCACAACGATGTTGAAAAAAACCATTCTAGTTTTGTCTGATTTGTTTTTTTCTGTAAGAGCTTAAAATATAATAATTGTTGATTTTAACCAATTCTTTGTGTTTAGTCCAATATTAATTAGTATGTAATTCAGGAATTTGCTTCTGGAATAAATAAACTTAAATAAAAAAAATTTTATGTAGAATGTGATATATATGCCATATTTTGAGTATACCTTCAGCAAGTGTATAACAAAAAAATGTTTGCTCAAATAGGGATGAGGGAGCAGTCCCAATTATTATCTGTAATCAAGCTGAATTTCGTGTTGCTGATGGGAGTGAGGCGGGTCTTTTAAAATTCTATCAAAATAATGCTCATCTTTTTGTTTAACCTTTTTATAAATCCGCCAAGTTCAGACATCGTCACTTAATTAACTCTATGCCGCACTTGCCGCTACTGATTTTTTTTTTATTTATACCGAGGTTAGGTACGCATAATTTAAAGCAGAGAAACAAAAGATGTTGGCAAGAAAGTTGCCGATTTGGCCATCTGCTTTCTTGCTGACGCACAAATTGGCCAAAAATTTAAATCAAATTTCGTACGTGTCCGTTTGGGGTCTTCATTCACCTGAATTTCATGTTCAAATCTTGTTAAACGATTGTGCTTGCAATCAAATCAAATATTGCCTTTATTTTGGACATGTTATCAAGTGTTGGGAGCCTAAGGGCGTATTTGTAATAACAGTATTTACGATACCTGTGCACACACCGAAAACCATAAATGGTGATTTAAAAAACATTCGCAATACCCTGATCATGTTATTGGCTGTAAGCCCAAAAAAGGCAGAAAATATATGATTGCCTGCAATTAAATGGTTGTGGCCCGCCCACACGTATGTGTACGTGTGTTCAATATGGCCAGAACTCCAGAATGAAATGATTAAACTATCTACCGTGACTAACAACCGTCGTATTCAGAAATTGATAAAAAATCAAAAAACCAATCCACCACCCATCAATTACAAACGTAGCACTTTGGAACAATTTGGAAATTCAGAGCAATCGGGCCCATTGGCGGCTTTCACTTTTTGCTACAGGCTTTATCATTAGCAGTTCATTATCAGTAGCGAAATGATAGCTGTTATCCGTAATTTTGGTCCCATTTATATTCGAGAGCTAACTCTCATTTTCGAACGTCATAATTTGGCCAAAAAGCTAAAGTAAAAAGACTGTCCGGTTGTTGAAGGCCAACTCAAAAGGATTTGCTCTTAGCTATGGGCTAAATGAATCTTTTTCGGCTAACGCCAGCGCAGCAATTACCAAATTACCAAATATTCCCTAATTGCAATTTAGGGCGAGTTAATGCGGTGTTTGTCACCTGGCGACGTCTATTAAAATTTATTTGTTTGTGTTTGTAGAAACTCAATGCTACATATATATATCATAATATATGTATGTATGGGAAACAACACACGCAGACAGCCGTTGCCAGCTTCGTTGTCTTTGCGGACATAGTCCCGAAACGGATTTTCATTTGCCTGGCTCGCTAAAACTCTACATTTCTTCACCTCGACGCCATTACACTGAGAAGTTCCGTATAAATTCATTTTATTGAATTTACAGTACTTATGGATTATAAAGTGCCAATTTGAAATATATTTGGTGTACTATAGCTTATTAAATAAAACTTTGTCAATAAGAAAGACATTTTAAATTTTATAAGAGTCTATTTTAGATTCTTACTATGCCAATTCAAATTTTTAATATTATAATTACAGCATAATTGATTAATTATCAAATTATCCGAACGATGCATTTTGTATGTAAGATGAAAAAATTATATTTTGCCAAATTAATTAAATTATGAATTAATTATTAAAACATCGTAGTTAAATAATATTAATTAGATTATCATTATTTAAGATCAGTATTCTTTATTGCCACACAAATATACAACGGTGTTACATTTTCGTTATCCGAAAAGAACCGATGATGTTGTTTTTCATTGCTGCCAAAAATGGGTCACACACATTTAACTTTGCTAACCATGAGAACCAGAACCCAGTAAAAGCAGCTGACGCTGACGTAAAAATCCCTAGCGCTACCTTACATCTAATTACTGTTCATTAGCTAGTGCGGTGCACTTTTGCATTTAATGCATATGCAAAATGGGAAATATGGGGAATTTCAGTGTGCGGACTTATCAGAATCAGTCCCAGCATAAACACACAAGGAACCTTTGTAACAGCATACATTTGATATCGGGTTGAACCTGGTGCAAATTAGAGGGTAAAGCCAAACTAGTAAAAATAGGGCACCACTTAGGGTGGGGCCCTAAAACCTGTCCCAGAAGTGTGCAAATTTTAGTGAATCAGACAGCACAGTGACGAAGTTTTGTCACCAAAGCTTCAGGTTGAGGTCAGGATGTGGCGTGGCTACGCCCCTGTGAGACCGACCACACGCGTTAGTCGCCAACATGTTGTACACAAAAAAAAAAATATTCCCTTATATGTGAAAACTTAGAGTAAGGAACAATAACGCTTTGTGTTTAAAACTCTGGCCATTTGCTGCATGTACACAAAGAAAAACATCCCGGGTCGACATTTTGATCTATTTAGCACACAATTGCCTGTAATTAATTTGTTTGAGCCAACCCACGGGAAGAAAAATTATAAATAACCGTGCCAAGCGGCTTTCAGGACGGATAATACTGTCCACCGATCAATTATTTAGTTAAAACTTTAAATAAATTTAATAAAATTAAAAATTATAGAGAAGTATACAAAACCATAATAGCTAGTGATTTATTTGGGTTTTGTTGAAACAAATACCGTTTGATGGACGGACAGGTGAAATGCCTATGTTCCTATGATGGTTAAATGTAATTGTATATAGTATGTATGTACATATATATAAAAATAAATGTATGTTTATGGGGCTGACGATGCCCCCTACTACCAACTAATCAGATTTCTACAGAAAGATGCCATAATTTCTTGTACTGATTTTCGTACATTTGGGCATAAAGCATATTTAACAAGTGCAATAAGTGGTCCAAAGTAAGACAAAGTTGTAAGACAGAATTTTTCAATGCGCTTTTTAAATTTAATATTGAATATTCGATTTGTACAAAGTTTCATTACAACCAACTAGACCCGGCAGAAGGTTTACCAACGTTATTGCCACTTAACCAAGGTCCAATGCCAAGAGTTTCCAGATTGGCGACATGATTGGTGCCCGCCGTTATAGGCGAGAGAGCAGTATCCTTAATAATCGTCAGGTGATGAGCGGCACCTGCGTTTCCGTTTCGAGTGAATTGCCCAAACTTAGCCGCCTCGTACTCTGTCTTTTGAATTTCGGCGGCAGCAGCATGGGCCGACCGCTGGAGTGCCGTAGCTGCCTCAGCCTCACGGGCTGCAGCAATGCGTTGCTGATAGGCCACTGCAGCCTTGGATGCAGCGAGTCGCTGTTGGGCCAGAACCACTGCTGAAGCGGCCGATGCTGCTTCAGAGCGTTGTATAGCCGCAGCTGCCTCGGACTTCTGCGTGAGTATAGCTGCATGCGTCTCCTTTTCCATTGCAATGCGTTGCTGGTTCAGGACGTTCTCCTTGGCCGCTTGCATTTGCTGTTGAGCGATCAACACATTTGCCGACGCCTGTTTGGCCGCTGAAATAGCGTTCGCCACTTCGTTGGGCGATGGCGCCGCCTTTAGTGGATTGTGACCAGCACTCCAACCGCCACTGGAGCCACCTAAGCTTGCCCAGTTGCCACCTGAATTCCAAACGTTTCCAAGTTGTGTACTGCTTGCCAAAGCCCACGGACTGGAGGCATCACCAAGACTGCGCTTTGGTAACGTCTTCTCGCTGGCGGCAATGCCACAAGTTGTAGCAACCAATACTAAGAAAAGCGCCAGCTCCTGGTTAAGCTTATTTTGGATGCTTTTGGAGTGCATTTTAGTTAGTTCAAACAGTTGTCGGGGTCTGTCTCTTACTGAACTCTTGTCCTGAGGTCTTCACTATTTATAGCATATTTCTGCAGAAGGCAATGCAACAAGTTGCTAGCATAATCACTCACGTAGTCGTCGGTATCGGCAATTTGGCCTCTTTCTCTGTGGTAACTGATTTTACAACTGCTTCGCGATTGCCTCAAAACATCATGAACATCAGAAGGAAATGAAAGGCTGCTACCTGCTTACGATGGCAATTACTAATGGCACTAAACCGATTAAGCGTTACGCCTTTCATCAAATGGCTATCGTAACCCAATTTCAATTTTTTTTTTAATTATGCATTTCCTTTATTTATTACGTTAGATTAATTCTTTGTCATTCTCATTTGGTAAAGGGCTTTAATGCATCATTTCATGAACAATAAAACGTTGATACGGCAGCAAGAAAAAGCCTTCAGCCAGAAAATTGTGTGCATATACTTGCTTGCATTATTATTGTCATATGCATACTCAAAACCCACCCACACCCACCGAAACACACCACAAATACACACACACTCAACATGAAGCTGCTTTTGTGCCACATTATTAATGTTATAAAAAGTAAAAATAAAATTTAATTATAACGCGAGAGACACGCAATTTACGTGTCCAAAAAGTATTACTCTTGGCAAAGTGGGAGCGACATCCGATACAAATTGTGCAGCTCAGCCGCCGAACATTTCGCGACACCCTTGTGCAACGATTGTAATTACTATTAATGCTTGTCGGCAGGCTGGACAAACTCAAATTTTACTTTTTCTCTCATTAATGAATACAAATTTAATAAGACAAGCTGCTGCCGTTGGCAAAAGCCAAAGGTGCAGGGCACAGTGAGCCGATTATGATAGGAAATGTACTACATCCCAATAATATGGTTTTATAAGATTTCAAAAATACACGAATTGCAAGCAATACAAAAACAAAATGTATTACCAAATTGGTTACATATTTTTAATGACATTATTTAACTTATTTCAAACACTTAAGGTACGACAGTATTTAGTCCAACCATTAGCCAGAAATGTAACTGTATTCCAAGTTGTTGAATTACATGAATAATTGGTTTCTTTGGACACCTCAATAATTAAAAATACAATTAGTAAATATTGTTACAACATTGCTAAAGAACTACTTTTTACAAAATTATTCTAAAGTTCAGGCATATAAATAAGTTGAACATTTTCCTTTTAAAGTAATTTCAATTTAATTTGTTGATTTCCTTGTTGGTCAATTTTATTTTTAAAATAATATATACCATTGCTTATAGTTAAGATTTTGCCCACTCCGCAAAAACCCTCTTTGCCGAATTACAAAAGGACACCTTGTTGCTTGAGGCTTAAAGAGCGGAAAGTCAATGCGGCTTCCTCTGTCGATATATTGCTAAGATATCAGAAACATATTGCATTTCGCCCTTGTCCTTTTAATGGCCACCCCCTGGGTGGGGTATGCTCACCGTTAAAACTTATTTACATTTGTATTTGTGTTTTATTAGAGCACAAATCTGCAGGCCAGCATGTCGCAGTCAAAGGCATTTAAGAAACAGTCGCGGAAATCTTTTATAGGCATTTTATTGCTCACTTTCTGCACTTTTCTGGCGCAAGGTGTCCTGGCAGCAGCCACGGATACATCGTACGCTGAACATGAACTGCACAAGGACAATGGTGAGCTGAGTGAAGAATTCGCTTTTATTGGCCTTTTGATGCTTATCTTTTCGTTTTCAGAGTTTTCTAGTTTGGTCAAACGGCCTGCATTCTTTGTAGGCAGCCGATACGGACGTTCCAGTGGAAACCCTGCCAGTGCAAGCGGCGGCACTGTCTCTGCCGGAATGGGAACCTCGAAGACACGACGCCTGATTATAGTTCCCCGGAATGATCGCTTCTTTTTGGGCTCCCGTTATGGCAAGCGAAGCGACGAATATCTGTCGCCCTACGAGCAAAATAGCTTGGGCATACGTCCAAACAAAGAATCCTTGCGGGACACCGAACGTTTCGTTGATAACGACGACACTAACGAGAAACCTAACAACGGACCAAGACCATCAACCTTAATGTCAATGACCATGTCGTGTTATTATACGGGCATCAGCAACTTCTACCGATGCAACAATATCAATGCGTAAGTTTTGCCACCTGACTCTTAATCCATTTTTTTTTACTTCCTCTTGCCTTGTTATTTAACACCTATTTCTGAATCGAGCACAGAGAGAACCAAAACCGCGGCGAAGCAATGGCAATCGATTCCAACAGCATAGCCTCGGATGATGGCAACACCAAGTAAGATGCCGAGGCATGGCTTACAAAGACAGCGGCGGAACTGGCGATTGATTGACCAACCTGAAGTGGCAAATGATCCTCTGGCAGTTAATATCCTTGTTATCCATTGGCTTTCTGCTACCAATGTAGCGTAATTTATGTTTTAATTTAAAAAAATTCAAATGGTATTAAAATCTTTTACGGGGCTGGAAAAGTTTTAATATCCAACAATAAATTTGTAAATAAATATACAAACAATAAATACATATGTACATCTATATCAAATATCAATGGCTACAAAGCTAGGCAATATAATTACTTATTATTAATTATTATTTATTAAAATATTGAATTATAAAATTATCTCTGTATGTATATATAAATATTTGTGCAAATGCCAAGCTTTCTACTACTATTACTCTTGCTTTTGTATAGTGAATGAATAGGATCCTCTAGCTTTGCAATAATAATGTCAAAAATGAATAAACAACATACTTGCACAAGTATATACTGCGTATAAAGAGAGTATTATTATTATCTTCTAGTTTTAACAATTGTAATTGCAATTGACAAATAAAGCATAATAATTATGTATGTGCAGAATACAATGAGGGGATTGGACTATATAGAGTAGTAAGTATTTGTTCTTCAATTAGTGTGATTATTCCTTATTTAAGAATTTATATAAAAAAAGTTAAGATAGACTCGTGGTTCTTATACAAACTAATTGCTAATTGCGGTTGAATTATGTATATTAAACAACTATCATAGGCACACACAATTTGTGTACCTAAAGTTATAGTTTGAAAATGTAATGAAATTCGTGAAGAAAGGCTTTTTTTGTAAGTATTGGTCTTTATTATTGTATGTATAACTTAATGTATTATAGCATTACGGCATTATAAATTATTGGTGTTGGTAATTTCACACCTACTACATTTCTCTTTTATTTCTCCTGCTTTCACACTTTCTGCGTATTTTAATCGTTTTTACTTTTAGAAAAATATTTCTTGTTTTATGCAAACAGCCAACTTTATAATAAGCTGTATATTACAAAATGTACCATCAATCACAATTCTTTGCTAGAATAAAACCATAGCAGGCTGATCAGGCATATTAAAACATCCGTGCGTTAATAGAAAATTGTATAATTAATTTATTTGTTCACTTTTAATATGGGGTGTATAAAAGAAAATATGTGGGTGCGCTAATGCAATTATTTTGCGAAATCTTTCTTTACAACCTTACGCTATGCAAACATACATATGTACATGTAAGCACATATAAATAAGGAACATACATCTGTATGCTTGCTCTATTTATTAGAGAAGGTACCACAAGAAATTGAATTACCATGGCAGTGATACAAGTAATGAGCAAAAAGACAAAGCACTTACACGTAAAATAATTTAAACAGCAAATGCAAAATGGAAAAAATTAAGTCGGCGTTACACAAAGTTTCCCTTATCTGGCATTGATTTTAATTGATGCCGATGGATAGCGGTATATGCCGGAGTCCCGTGCACGCGCCAGCCTCAGTATAAATTTAAGATAGCATTTTAAGGTAGTGAGAGCGAAGTGCTTGCTAATTGTATTAAGGGCATAGAAAACAATGTCATATGGATCCACCACACAAACATTTCTTGGCCCGCCCGCATCACAACTTTTCGGCAATCAGGACGTGACAGCGTGGCGACACTTTTTCATTAAACAGTTTTTCGAAGCGCACCTCCAGCTGCAGCTGCTGCGCCTCAGCAACTTCCTTAAGGTAACACAAACGGTCGTACAACACCAAGTTCTCGCAGAGTTGCTGTGCAAGAGACGTTCATAAGAGCAAAGTTAAAGAAAATTCGTTAAGGATATTGTTATAAAAATATATCTACCTGTATACTAGCCTGCAGACAACACAATGCCTCAGCTAGAGTTGACCCTTGTCCATCGGTGTATCTTTCGATTATATTGCAAAAGCGAGTCTCATGAATTGCCTGCCATTCCTGTGGATGCCCTGTTTTCCGGTTATGCAGCTCATATTTCTGTTTAATGTGCTCAAATGTCGTTCGATCGTTGCTTGCGCTTTGGAAATTTACCTGACTCTTATCATGCCGTTTTACCTTAATAACCTCGTCAACGTCACATAGGTCTCCTGCTAAAGCACGCAAAAACATCTGATTACCGTGAATTGCATGTGCGAGAGCATTGCAGCGCCAACGTGAGTTCGACTGTTGGCAGGCCAAACGCATGAAAGGCCGGTTAAAGCAGGCATCCCCAGAGTTAGCTGACATAGCTTCACGCAGTGCGATGCTCAATGGAAAGTTAATAAACGGACTTCTTGCAGAGCTGTCGTCTGCTAGAGCTTGGCGCAGTGCGAGCTTATGATAACAACAGGGCATAATGTGTAGACACCGGGCTTGTGGCATTGCCAAGAATAATAGCATAGCGCTGACGCTTAGGTCCGCACAGGCATGCAAGCCAATTATCGTAGTGTGCAAAGCTGTAGCTGTATGCAAGCCATTGCTCTGTGCCAGCTCAGATGCGAAGTGGTCGATGCGACCGCAGGAGTCGGCATCCGCTTTGATAAATAGCTGCTGGTAGCTAATCGACTTATATCTCTCTTGAGTTAGAAACTCCTTGCTACGTTGGCGTGCCGAATGAACTCTCTTTTCATCTGCTTCCAAGCCAAGTATCAAATATTTATTATTTAGCTTCAGCAGAGCTTCGCTGAGGTAGCCTAATCCAGAACCCAAATCAATTATGAATTGCGTGTCTGGGCAGTGTCCGTGAATGTTGGCTGACAACTGTTCAATTTCATGAACTTTTTTCTGGGATATTTTTCGACAAATGTTGAAATTAGTAGTTTCCACTTTTGGAGCATAACTGGATAAAGTACTGGGAGAGGGCGTTAAATTGGCAACCTGTTGCCGAAATCGTAGCACTTCTTCGTTACATTCATCTAATAGCTCGCGGACGAACGGAAACTTATTAAGTTGCTCATTTGAAAGTCCCAAAAAGTAATTCTTGAAGGCACATGGCATAGAGTCAAGTGATTTGAGGCAAGATGTATTTGGTTCACGGTATATCCAGGAAAAGTTATGCAAAAAACCCACAGCAGTTCTAAAATAAGTTTTGCCATCGGCAAAGGCCACGGGCAGAGACATGTCTGGGGAAGAAAAACAAAAGCAGTTGAAGTGCATAATATAAGAGGTTAAGAACTGATTTTAAATAGAGTTTAATATATAAGACATTTCTCATTCATACACTTCCATGGAAACTTATTAGAACTACCCAAAAATGGTTTATTAAACAATTTTAAAATGATCTTACTAAGATAATTTTAATAAAATCTATAGATATTTTAAGAAGTTATGGAGCAGGGACCGACCTGCAAATACCCTGAACCCAAAAGCTAAGCTTGTCGCCCTGACTAGGAAGTAAGTTGAATATTTAAAAAAGAATCCACTTTTCTATCTAATCAAAATAAATTTAATTAAGATTACTGGCTTTTAAAATTGTTTATCTTTTACGAAATTTACCATTTAAATAAATAAAATAAATAAATAAATTTAATTTAATGACACCACTGAACTGTTATACATATCTTTGATACGTCCAATGGTGCAATACTGCTCGTGCATTTGGAATACTGGTCGACAGTATTAATTTCATCAGGATCGGATAGAGCCCGTTTAAACTGAAAAATATTTCTTAGTTTAACAAAATACTCCAGCATGCTATTATTTCTGAATCTTCCGTTGCTAACCAATCGTAGAAGAACACTTGGTTTTGATTTTCTACAAAAGCTTGTTGGTGGCTAAGGCTCACATTTTCTTTTAGGTCGCCTAATCTTATCCATCCCCCTTCGACCTACTTGAAATTACTATCCGTTATTTATATCTAAGTGCACGACGGATTACACCCTGCACAACTCATTTCGGGTATTACACACTCCCCCCCTAATCAAATCTTTGCTTTCAGCATATCTTCGGAAAAACACTAATCACTCTCAGCTATGAGAAGGGGCATAACTTGCCGGACTGACTAAATATTCACCCCACCGGATTAGTGGCTTGCCATCTCTTTCTATATCTTTCTCTTTATGTTTAGCTTATATTATAATCTTCACTTTTATATGTTAATTTTATTATTATTATGTTTAGTTTTAGACTTCCATTAACATAAATATATCTATTTTAATTACACTCTTTAAGTCAATTTCTCTCATAAAATAAATAAATACAAAAAAGGGTGATGAACGTTGCTATGATATTCTTTTACTAGACTTGCCTTCATAACATTAAGGGGTAGTGTTCAAATTATTTATCTTTTAAATTATGTCCCAATTTCTTTATTTCCATAGCATGCACAACGGCAAAAGCTAATATTCCCAAAGATTTGCTTGTAAAGAGATAACATTCTTTTATTATCGTTAACAATTAATGAACGATTTTCGGTAGGAAAACATAACCATACATAAGGGTTAAATGTATATAAATTAAAAACAAAAATGTAGCTTATGGGTATATACAGTCTGATTTTTAGCACATTATTGTACATTTAAGATATGATTTTCCATTTTAAATTAGTTTCCTGTTCTAACTTTTCGTTAGCCGGTCCTAAAATACATTTGCCAAAATGTTTTGGTTCCTCCTTAAAGTACTTCTCAACAACAGATCGCAGCTCGTCGACCGTTACTGAAAGCACATGCGAACGATATTTCACAAACATCTCTTGCGAAACACCATACAAAAAGTAATCGATGCCAACGTTTCCAGGTGCAATAGGAGAGTCCAGCTGCTGCAGCACGCCCAGTTTAGCCTCGAATAGTGTTTGCTGGTCCAGCTTATTGCTTTCCGCTTGTAGCCAATCGTAGGTTTTATCAAACGCAACCAGAGTTTTTGTGCAGTGGGGATCACGATAACTAAAGAAGCAGAAGATACCATCAGAACCTATTTTGGCGCCTGCGCCATAAGCTCCGTTTTGTTCCCGCACCACAGGCAACAGGTACTTGGCCGATACGAGCTTGGCCAGTACGCGTAATACGGGGTGATCCTCATGCAAATATGGCACCGCAAAGAAAGCTTTTGCGCAGTAGTTTACAGGTATGTTCATAATATAATGTTGAAAGCTTGGTTCAAGCAAATGCAGTTCGCTCTTTGTGTTCATCGTTTCAAGTGTAGGCAAGCTTTTCATGAACTTTTCGTAATGTTCTATAGCTGTTGGTTGGAAAGTCTCTGAGCTATTAATGGCAACTCGCATGTTGCTCTTGCTAAAGACCCTAGACCCGATTTCTTTTAATCTGTCGCGAATTTTATCGGTGCTATTTTGTTGAACATATTTCTTCATGAAGTCTATATGATCAACGCCAGATAAAAGGGATTTTAGTTTGGCTGCGTCACTAACCAACGCAGCGGAGCTTAACATAGCGTATAAATGCCCAGAACTTGCTATACCCACAGAAATGTTGGAAATATAGTTTTCTATCAGCATTTTTAGGCGGTCTGTATCTTCCAAAGTGAAATTAAGCAGCAACTCTTTGCACAATGCAAACATATCGGGTACGTTTTTGTCGAGGGCGTGTGTTGTCATCATTAACCCCATTTGGAACGACTTAGCATCTTCCACATTTTCGACAAAATTTATCTTAAAGTCAATACCGGATGTTTTTGAAAGCACTAATTTGTCGAACTTACGGAAATTGTGGTTAATGGTTCCCATATCGTTAATTACGTTACAGAATAATGGCACAAGCATAACCTCGTCTACACTTAATCCAGTAATATTGAATAAGCATTTAAGGTATGTTATTTCATTTGTTGGTACCTTACACAGCTGTGTGCGAACGTTTTGAATAGTTTTCGTTTCTATTTGCGGTATCTTTGGTGGATTTTTTACATCATTTAACGATAGACACGGCAATACATCCGCATTTTCTATAGCTTTTTGAGACGCCTCCAGCTTAATGCCATTGCTATATATCTCTTGGAAATTTTTGTCATCCAGAGCTTTTAACTTTCGCTTTAGCATATCAGTCTCAGCCTTCTTAAAATTCTCCTCATACAATTCGTCGGGGGACATTGTTAATGTCAGCTTGTGTGTGTTGTTTGTAAAGTATTTTTCCATCTTCTTTTGAAAATATGATTTATCATCTTTTAGACTGCATCGCAACTTAGCAATCATTTCCGAAACACGTAGACTACCCACAACATCACCATCATGATTCCAAAGTGACGTTGAGTTAAATAACAATGCGTTACCAAAGTGTGGGCTTTGATGCTTTAGAGACAACTCAAGATTGTGCAAAACACTTTCTATGTGTTGAGATTCGAAGCCTTCATTAATAGTTTTATGCACAGTCTGATCAAAAAGTTCATTAAACTTTTTAAAATCTTCAACCTTTAGATCTTGCAAGCCCACAACGAAATATGTATCCTTACAGTCCGCAGAATAGCCTGTGCTTTGGTTATAGCCTCCAGAGAAATTTGGCTCTATTAAGCTTTTGTAGAATGCAGAGTTGGGGCCACGAATCAATATTTCAGAGAGTACATTTAATTCAAAACTCTCCTGTATGTTTGTTGTATCACACATCAGCAGGGCTACTGCTATTTGGTTTTGTCTGTCGAAAGTAGCACCCATACTGTCTAGTCTACTGGGAATGTGAACATTGCGTGGCTGCGACCAAGGCGGTTGATTTGGTATTCTGCTGTATGAACTATCTATACATTCTTGTTTGGAAAGATATTCTTTATCAACAAATGCAAGTGTCTTCATTAGGTCAAATGAGCCGTAGCAGAACATCCGCGCATTGCTGGGATGGTAGTATTTGCGATGAAAATCAACCAAATCTGTGTGTGTTAACTTGGGAATCTCCAATGGATTCCCGCCCGATACATAGCCGTACGTGTGATCCGGAAGCATGTTGTTGAGCAAGTTCTGCGTGAATACTTGAGAGTTTTCTGAAAAGGCTCCCTTCATTTCGTTATAAACAACACCCTTTATTATAATGTCCGAGTCCTTATTGCGCAGTTCCTTATGTTCAAGACGCCAACCTTCTTGCAAAAAATCCAGATACGATAAATTTGGCCTATAATATAAAAGTGTAATAATAAACCGGCATTTCAGATAACTGAATTTTATTACATACCTAAATACAGCATCCAAATATATTTTTTGTAAATTTCTAAAATCCACTTCGTTCATAGTTGAAAATGGATACAACGTGTAATCCGGTCCAGTCATAGCATTCATAAACGTAGCAACCGAACGATTAAGCATTTTAAAGAATGGATCGCGAACTGGAAAGTTTTTGGAGCCGCATAAAGCGAGATGTTCCAATATATGCGGCAGGCCAGTAGAGTCAAAAGGCGTTGTGCGAAAGTTAATTGAAAATACATTATTGGCATCGTTACGATCTATATACCAAAACTCCGTCCCTGTACCCATGTGTCGCAGGGTACACGACGTTAGTTCAAAGTCGGGAATATACTCGATGCGCTCACACTCAAACCCTTGGTATATTTTGCCCTCTCTATATTTGTATTTGCAATCGGCCATTACGTACGGCAGATTCCCTTGCAAAGACGGATTCGACTCCGCCTTGGTGTCTCTCATGACCTCGTCAACGGCAAGCAACTTAACATTTCGTCTGGCCGATAGCCCATGCAGCACTCTGCCCGGGCGCGGCACCGCCTTCAACCATTGTACACGATTAAGCATTTTTGCGAGTGCAGGTCTATAAATGATAAGTACACAATACAAGTTGCTGTTGATATCTGGATCAAAACATCAAGCGAAATTAATTCAAAGAAGAACCAACATAAAACACGACACGAGCTAGAGTTACATCAGCCGGCATTCATTTGATACGGATGTGTGCATATAAATATATATATATATATATATATATATGTATGTATGTCTGGATTTACTTTGTGTGCCTGTGTGTATATCCTAAATTTATAGTATTTAAGATAGAAACTGATTGAAATTTCACGTCTGTTATTAAACTGACCTAAATTTGTACTCAGTTTCTTAAAAGTGTACCTTAACACTCACCAGCTCCAATATTCCAATTTTCTGATGCAGTCGACTGAAAATTACATACAACCGAATCGAAAACACATATTAATACTTATCGATATATTGATGTGGTAGTTCTTTGTTTGAGCTACCATCGGTAAATTCCGTCAAGGTACTCCTCCGTTTTAGTTACCATAGATATCGAGCGTCCAAATTTTCTGGGGCTTGGGATACTCTAATTAAGAGCTTACGAAAATTTTATTTCTTTTTGTGGATCCTACCATAAGTGTGTATATTGATTAAAACAACAAGATTAAACTTGATCACAAATGCCAAAAGTTGTGATCCATCGATATCACTTCCGACTATCGCCAAAGGCTTAGAGATGAGCAAGTGTGAAATATTTACAATCGATAAGTTTTTTTTCAATTATTCAATTATTTTTATTATTTGACTAGCGCACTACTACCCATGTGGCAGCTTAATCTAATCCGTATGTAGCGTATATATTTACATTTTGTCTTTATCTTAAGACTAATAATTTTATTTGTGGTTTGTTTTAATCTAATTTAATGTAGTTTAATACTGATGATATATTCTAAATTGTTGTTGTAACTTAATTTTAAGTCAAAACCCGATCTGTTAGGTCTTGAGGGTGATGTCTTTTCAGTCTTCTTTTGACTCTTGTCTGGGGGTCTGCATTGTTACTAGCAGCAGTTGTGGGTTACATTACGCGGGTTATGTAAATAAGCGTATTGATGTTTATTCAGGTGTATTTAGAACTTCAAAAGTTGGTAATGTTGAAACGGGATTCTAGCTGTTTTCTGAGGATATTCAAAAAGAAGCTTCGAATCAAGGGTTTTGTGATATATAAATTTATATATAAGCATACATAAGTTGTCTGTATCTGCAGTGCATCCCCATCTATGTTTGTGGAGTGTCGTCCGTATATAGCTTTTAAAGCTCTTTGTTCTGTACGGCTTTAACCTAAAAACTTAAGTTTGTCGATTCAGGAATAAAATAAAAAAGGCAGTTGCGCTTAAATTAATACTAGTAGCCTTATGTAATATAATATAATATAATCTGCAGGGTTGCTTAAGAAGAGCGCTAAGCAGACTGGACTGGACTGGACACTTATTCGCGGTTTAAGCCATTAGCAATGTGAAACGGCAGATAAATCGTCTCAAGGTAGCTGGAATCATTTGCTTTGTCTTCGTTCAAGCGATCCCCCCACCGCTGGAGCTAATAATTGGTTTGCCTAGCTTTTGTCAAGTACTGCAGCTTCTTAAACCTATTTAATCCATCCTCATATTTTCATTCGACTAAAAAAAAACAATTATTAATTTCACATAGCACTACTATACCTATATAATTTCTTTTGACAATTGACAAGTCTTTGTGTTATGTTATAAATGCTTAGACTTATCACACCAAGGCTGCCGAAATATTCGCACCCTGAACAAATTCATTCCCTTTGCTTTCACAATTTGTTTTTCTCCTGCTCCCTCACTGTTTCTGTCTTTTATAAATCCCCATATACTTAATTTCCAAATTTTGTCAAATTACATTTGGCTAAACTCAACTTTTACGCTCAAATGTGTAGAAAATGTAAACGTAATTAGCTTAAAAAACATTATGTATATCATTTACAATATCAGTTTTACTTCTTCGGTCAATTTTATATTATTCTTTATGTTTTGGTCCCAAAATGTATTTTCCAAAATGATCTGGTTCTTTCCTAAAATACTTCTTAATTATAGTTCGAAGCTCATCAATAGTTACAGAAAGCACACGAGCACGGTATTTTATGTAATCATCCTGCGATACTCTTAACATAAAGTAATCACTTCCAACTTCGCCAGGTGATATTGGCCAGTCAAGCAGCTGTAGCACTCCCAGCTTTGCCTCAAACAGCATTTGGTGATCCAGCTTGCCGCATGTAGCTTCAAGCCACTCGTACGTTTTGTCAAATATATCCAGTGTCTTTGTTGAGTGGGGATCACGATAACTGTAAAAATAAAAGAGACCGTCATAGCCGATCCTTGCACCTGCACCATAAGCTCCGTTTTGCTCCCGCACCACTGGCAACAGGTACTTGGCCGATACGAGCTTAGCCAGTACGCGTAATACGGGGTGATCCTCATGCAAATATGGCACCGCAAAGAAAGCTTTTGCGCAGTAGTTTACGGGTATGTTCATAATATAATGTTGAAAGCTGGGTTCCAGCAAATGCAGTTCGCTCTTTGTTTTGATAATTTCAAGTGTAGGCAAGCTCTTCAGGAATGTTTCATAGTGTTTTACAGCTGTTGGTTGAAAAGTCTCCGAGCTATTAATGGCAACTCGCATGTTGCTCTTGCTAAAGACCTTAGACCCGATTTCTTTTAATCTGTCGCGAATTTGATCGGTGCTATTCTGTTGAACATACTTTTTCATGAAGTCAATATGATCAAGGCCTGATAAAAGGGATTTCAACTTGGCAGCATTGGTGACTAGCGCAGCCGAGTTAAGCATGGCGTACAAATGGCCAGAAACAGATATTCCTACTGATAAATTCGAAATATAGTTTTCAATAATCATCTTTAGGCGATCGATATCTTCAAGTTTAAAATCAAGCAATTGCTCTTCGCACAATGCAAACATATCGGCAACGTTCCTATCGAGGGCGTGTGTCGACATTATCAAACTCGTTCGATATGATTTTAAGTCCTTCACATTTTCGACGACTTTGACTTTGAAGTCAAAACCAGCAGTTTTCGATAAAACTAATCTGTCGAATTCGCGAAAGTTGTGATTAGTGGTCCCCATATTCTTAAGTACTTTTGAAAGTAATGGCACGAGCACAGCGTCATCTTCGCTTAATTCCGTTATATTGAAGAGGCAACTAAGATATGTTATTTCATTAGTAGGCAATTTACACAGCTGTGTTGGAACATTGTTAACGAGTTGTTCCTTGACTTTTGGGAAATCAATCGGTGCCTGTACATCACTAGGTACTAGACACGGCAAAACTACCATATTTTCTGTTGCTTTTAGAGACGCTTCTAACTGAAGGCAATGTTTATATAAATTATCGGATTGCTCGGCGTTTAAATTCTTAATTTTCTGTTCAATTATCTCCTTTTCTGAGTGTTTCAATTTTGTATCATACCACTCATCTGGCGACATTGTTAAAATGAGCTTATGTGGATTCCTTAGCATATATTTTTCAACTTTTTGCTGGAAATAGTTTTTATTCTCTTTTAGGCTAGCTCGCAACTTGGCAATCATTTCGGAAACCCGCCAATTGGCAACAACATCCCCTTCATGATTCCACAACGCCATTGAGTTAAACAAAATATGATTGCCAAAGTCTGCGCACTGATTCTTTACAGACAATTCAATGCTGTGCAGTACGCTTTCTATATGTTGAGGTTCAAAGCCCTCTTGGACTACTTGATTTATAGTTTGATCAAGCAGTTTCTTGAATTTGTCAAAGTGCTCAACACGTAGGTCTTGTAAGCCTACAGAAAAGTACGTATCTCTGGTTGTATAAAAGTAGCCTGTGTTTTTGTTGAAACCACCTGAAAAATTTGGATCTACCAGACCCTTGTAAAAGGCTGAGCTAGGCCCACTTATCAGTAACTTAGCTAGAACATTCAATTCAAAGCACTCCTGCACATCCGTCCTATCACACCAGAGCATCGCAACACCAATTTGGTTTTGCCTGTCTATCGAAACACCCATATTATTAAATCTACAGGAACAGTGCACTTCGCGCGGCATCGACCAACGCGGATGGAGTGGTATGCGACTGTAGGAATCGTCCTTAAAGTCTTTGTGGGCAAGGTATTCCTTATCAACAAGTGCAAGTGTTTTAATCAAGTCGAAGGAGCCGTAGCAGAACATTCGCGCATTGCTCGGATGGTAGTATTTTCTATGGAAGTCAATTAGCCCCGTGTGCGTTAAATTGGGAATCTCTAGCGGATCTCCGCCAGCTATATACTTGTATGCAAGCTCTGGCAATAAACTACTTAAAAGATTTTTTCTAAATACTCGATTATTCTCAGCAAGTATTCCTTTCATTTCGTTGTACACAATTCCCTTTATCATAAGCTCAGATTTCTGATTGTGCAAATCCGTGTGCTCAAGTCGCCAGCCTTCCTGTAGAAAGTCCAAAAAATTTAAATTTGGCCTGCAATGTACAAGTTATAAAATGCTAGATTAAAATAGATTCATTAGTTATTCTTCTTACTTAAAAACAGAATCTAAATAAATTCGCTGTATATTCCGGAAATCGGTTTCATTTCTAGAAGCGAATATATATACAGTTAAGTCCGGCGCAGTAATAGCATTCATATTGGTGGCAACTGATCGATTTAGCATTTTGAAGAATGGATCGCGAACTGGAAATGTTTTTGAGCCGCACAGAACGAGGTGCTCCAATATGTGAGCGGCACCCGTCGAGTCGATAGGCGGAGTGCGAAAATTGATTGACATAACATTATTGGTGTCCTTACGATCGATATACCAAAACTCCGTCCGCGTGTCAACGTGTCTCAGGGTGTACGACGTAAACTCAAAGTCCGGGTTGTATTCAATGCGCTCACAGTGAAACCCCTGATATATCTTGCCTTCCTTATACTTGTAACCATGGTCCGCTATCACTTGGGGCATTTCAATTTGAAATGCCACTTCGGTCTTTGGCTTAACACCACGCAAGACGTCAACTGTAAACGACTTAAAATCTCTTCTGCAAGATGTATCGCTTAGAACTTTTCTTAATGCCCGCAATGCATTATTGTTACATTGTATACGTCTATGCATTGCGGTTAAACTGTTAAAAAAAATCATAATTAAAGAAACACACGTTGTATTCTATCATGTATCTGCACAGTCTGAAAAATACCTACATAAGCCGAATTCCCTTATATTCAAGAATTTGGTCAGTAATGTATTTTTCAATTTCAATTTTTCAATTTCATAAAAGTAAAAATCTAAACATTTTTTACAAATTATTATGAGCTGTCATACTAGATTTGAATTCTTAAAGTTTCAACGAAGATATGGTATCATTTATTTCAATTAAGACAAGCTCCACTTTAAAATGCTTCAGTTTCTTTCTTATCCAGTAATGATTACAATAGCAAAAAATATTTTAAGAAAATAAATTGAATATAACAGTTGTTATATGTACATTTACAATAGCAATGTTGTTAATAAAAAAATTAAATAAAATGGATATGGTTATTTAAGTCTTTTAAAAACATGTTAAAAAATTACCTAATAACTGAAACAAAATTTGTATACGTTTACAAAGTTTATATTCTTATGTCTTTGTGTTTACAAGCTTCAAATTAATTTCCTTATCTATAACTCAAAAGTGGTGACAATTTATGCAGATTAATGAGATTAACTAAGATCTAATATATTAAAACAGGTTCATGTTTCTTAGATGTACCTGAAGGTAGTCGTTATGAAAAGTCCGTTCTAGAATATATGAGATATTCTAGCTTGGATACTTAAGTACACAGAAGGCGTAAAACTTTATTATTTAGACACCGATGTTCAAGGCGATTTGAACGTTCCCAAAGTCCTTTATACTAATAATAAATATGCTTTAAACTCCAAACCATTTTAAATAGTTTTAGTATAAATATTTAAATTTAAATTTCTTCTACAAACGGCCTCTTTTAGCTGTAGATTCTTAAAAAGTCGCTAACAACTTGTACTTAAATGGGGGCATATCGAAATAACATACCTTATCGTGCCGGCGCTATTATTCGAAATTATTCTAATTAATTCAGGTTTTCTTATGTTAAATATAATTTTTTAATGTTATACTTTAGTTCGTTAACACTCACATTTTAAAAAAAAGAACATTTTTAATTAAAGAAAGTTTCTTTATTAATAGAAAGTTTTGCTTTAGCTTCAAAAAATTAAGTCAATTGAATGACTCTTGAAATCCAATCAAGTAACTTTATGTTGCAGTCATAGATATTGCAACTTGTTTTCGGGCTGTTTCCTTCGGCAAGTATGAAGTCATAAGCTTCCGGAGTATCCTCATTTAGTGTGGTGGAGGGGCTGTTATAACATGTAATGAGAATAATCTTTATTGTAAGCTTAAAATACTTTTTAATTTATAAAACTGTTGACAACTGATTAAAAAAATGAAAGATTGTGCTTTGACAAAAATGAATATCTAATATAACTAGTAAGAGGCATACAAAAAGCTTAATAATATAGCATTATTGTGGGATTCTACCGTTGTCATCAGAGTTCGCGTGGAAAGAGAAATGTTCATCAATCTTACCCAACAACTTACCCAAACACCAAATGCAGCAATTCATGTACAACACTAAAGTGTTTCGAAAACTGAATCTTATTGGCTTCACAAATAGCTTGTAGCATGCACTCATGACCGTTATGTCCGTAACTGCTATGCCAAATTAAAATTAAAATAAAAATCTTTCCAAAAATCATCTGATCAATAATTACCCGTTTAACATGTGCTCTATGTATGCGTAAATTTGCCAGCGCAGTTGGGTTTGCTTTCTCTGCATTTGGCGCAATTCAACCTGGTCAATTCCGCTGTTAATGGGCAACACATTGTGTTTGTATTCCGGAAGATAGGGGTTTTGTCGGTACACTGTGGCATTGTATGGCAGAAAGAATTCTGCTTTAAGTACGTGACCGACGGTAAGTGATTCGAAGCTTAGATCAGCTGGAATGCCAATACCGGCAATAAACTGTAAATTCATGATCTCCCAATAAACGTAAAGTTCCTTGCGACTGAGCACATTTTAATTTACCTGATGCCTTGTCGGAGATTGGCGCGGGAAGATAAGGAAACGTTTCGCCCGGATTCGCGGCTCTTCCAGCTGTGCAGGCAATACTACTAGACACAGACTCAGTAGAGCAATGTACCACACAATGCGGGTCATATCGGCAGACTAAGTGCAACTACCGCAAGCTTTGTAGCTGCAAGCACTTGGATTGCATCCGGTAATTAACAGTCGGCTGTCAGAAATCATATCAAATTATGGTTGTACTAATATTCTTCCAACCTATTTTCAGACACTGAACCAAACCAATTCACACTGTGTGATGTTGGAGGGCTCTCAGGGGCTTCAAGACTTTTCACAACCAATTATATTTAGTATTGGCGAATGTTAATTTTTAAACTACCACACATCTTTTTCTTAGTATTAACGAAAAATACATATATTTTTCTTACTTTTAAAGAAAAATGATTGGAGTATATCAAATTATTTTGTAATGATCCATTGTTTTTATTGTATTGTTTATGGTCGATCTGATCCATTGAAGATGGTTTAAATACTTCGTTTTTAACTTGATCGTCTTATGATCAAGCAGATTTGGTCTATACTTTAAATGGACGCGTTATCAAATTGTTCTTAATTTATCAATTGCACAACTTTATTTTGACTTTCCTTCTTAATTATGGGAATATAAAATAGTAAATAGTCCAGTTGAATATTTAAAAGGTTGTTGTTTGAAAAGCTAATATATATAATATTAAAGGCATGTTTTTATCTTCAAAATTTGAAAATATGCCCGCATATTAAAACTAACTTAAATAATTTATAGGATAACTAATTTATATCGGTTGCAGAGAGGTATGCAGTATTTATTGACATGATGGTAACAATAATTTTGCAAATATTTTATAAAATTACATTAAAGTTTGTAAAGAAATTATACGATAAGGATTGATTTTGCTTAACGACCTTGTAAGATGAACATGTCACTTTCACTTTGCGCGGGAATACTTAGAATACTTGGGTCGGTCTGTATAAGCGTAGATACGAATACAAAATTAAATTAAATAGGTACATAAAATTAAAACGTTCTAAGAAATACTTAAAATGAAAATTAAATTAGACATATGTAATTTTAAAAGTTAAAAGCTGCACGTAGTGGAAACACAAAATACATTTACATCCATACCGATGCGTTTGTTCACTTAAATTGAGTTTTATATTACTTGTGCTTGTGAAACTCTTCCATACAAAGTTTGCAGCTCCAGGAGCCCTCAGGCGGTGTTACTAGTGGCGGCGACAGACAATACATATGGTACCCGCGATCACAGTCATCGCAGAAAAGAAGCTGATCGTCGTTGTCGGAGGTGCCACAAATAGAACAATATTTACATTCAATGCACTGCCAGCGGTAGCGCTTGACCGATATTATCATGTTGGGCGTAAACTGCAGACACGATGGATGACCAGAGCGACCGCAGTCGGAGCAAGATACTAATTCCTCGGGCATATTGGTTTTTTTGTTTTCACGCTGATCGCCCAAACAAAAGTCGCAATATGGTGAAGGCTGCGCCACTTCACGATCTGTGCGAAGCTTGTGTTTTTTGGGACTGGCCAATGCTGGATTAGCAGCTGGTGGTGTATTTACTGTTGTGTAAATAGCTGGATTAGCGGTTGGTGCTGCAGCCATGGCCATGCTAGCCATTGTGGCTAAAGGGATCGAATCATTTGATGCGCCTGCATCATTCAAAGAAGATTTATCGTGTACCGAAGAAAGGGTTGCCGTCATAACCAGAGCAGACTGTGAAGTTTCATCAATAATGGGAATTGGAGATGCTGAGTTGGAGTGCGTTGCGTAGAGTCCCGTGGCTGCTGCTGCGGCCGCAGTGCTAGCTGCGTGTGCAACAGCTGCGGCTGCTGCTGCAGCTGCTGCAGACGTGTTTGCATTATTGCCAGCATTACGCCGTCTTCGATCCGCTGCCTCGCTATCAGTTGCATTTCGACGACGACTACCTTTAATATAGGAGAAAAACATAAACATTTTAATTTGCACTACCAAATAAATGGAGTGAACATGCTTCTTACCGCCTCCCTTTCGTCCACGTTTTGGAGTGCCATCCACATTTGCATTTGTGCGTCGAGGTCGTGAGCCTCGCTTTCGTTTTCCTCTACTACTATAGGACTCATCGAAATCATTGTCAGAGTCGAAGTCGTCTTCGTAGTCATCGACATGATGGTAATGGGACGAGTCCATATCCTCATGGAACCAATCTTTTTCGGCATTCGCATGCGAATCCTTGCTATCATTGTCACCGGAGGCGCCCATAGAATTGCCGTCTGTGGCCGCAATAGCTATAAAAATATCAAGTAAACGTTTTAAGAAACAAAAAGAAAAACAAACGCCTGTATGCAAGTAATTGCTTACAAATAACATACAAAATAAAGCAGCCCCCGATATGCTATCTAGATATGTTAAAGGCTATGCTTATGGGGTGGTTAACCGCTTGCACTCACCCACACATGCACACAATGGTGTGTGCGTGTGTGTGTGTACACAGATTTATGGAATACGCAGATTCTTCTTTAGTCCACACATGTTTGACTGCGTTTATATTTTTGTTATTGTTAAAAGAAGACTCATTTAAACATAATAACCGTGCTTTTGGCTTAACCTAAGTTGTAATACATAAATATGTTTAAAAAAAGTACTTCCATTTTTTGTTTACTTATATATACTACGAACTACTTCAAACACATAACTCCTTTGTTTATACACACGTCTGCATGCATTCGTTAGCGCAATGATAATTTGCAGGTTTTGAGAGTTTATTACCACCATGCAGATGTGGTGGAAGTGATGAGGCAGAGGCTGGGGCTGAACAAAGCAAAAGCAATTGTAAGAGTTTTATTGATTTTACTACGACTTTTGTTATGTATACGCATGTTCATGTACATATATATTGTGTTGTTGTATTTGCATACATTAATGATTAAGCGTAAATTCATATTTTACCTGCACTTTCGGCCTGATGATGGTCACGTGTACTGACCGTTCCGGGACCAGAGACTGGTACATGATGGTGTTGATGCTGATGCGGAAGATGATGCTCCCGGTACTGGTAGGCACGGTAGCTGTGGTGCGGATTAAGTAAATATTGGCGTTTTGGCTTGCGCCAGCGAGCAGAGGGATAAGTGTAGATTTGGCCATGTCGAAAGCCGGGCATACGCTGCTTTCGTTTCATGAATAGCGCGCAGTGAGTCTGTGCGACGCCAGTCTGGGGGTCAAGGAACGGCATTCGCAGACGCCGCTCGATGCAAAGCCGCGTGTTAAAGTTCTCGCTGTTCTCAAGTATCTCCTTATATGCAGTGTCATTCAAAAAGTTCTGAATCTTTTCAAAGTTTCCAATGTTTACTACCGCGATTTCGGAAGCCATATTGTGTTGCCGTCGGCGTCCGTGTAAAAGTAGCGCGACGCACCCTTTATAAACAAACAAGATTTCTATTGAATTGGACAAGCAGACGCACGCCGGGTTAATGTATTATATCCTTTTCAACAAGCCAAGCCGTATTTTACACCAGAAAAACACATTTTTCTTCGTTTGCTTTTGCAAACAAGTTTTTATGCCACAAAACAAGAGACAAATCTAGAGTTGTCACACGCGTGTACAGTTTTTGGTAAATTAGTGGCAACGCCAGAGTAAAGTATATTTTAACTAGCGATTTGGTCACACTGGCGGGGCGTGTTTTGTGTTTTGTGCTTCTGACTCAATATTTTTGTATTAGTTAGTTTCTGTTTATTTGTTTCCCATAATTTGTTTTTATCGTTTTAATTAAAGCCTGACTTAACTGAACCGAATAAATTAGACGTAAACAATGGGCGCGTCCAATCGCAGTACCCAAGTTGCGCTTGGAATATCAGCGTTCTCGTTTTTGCTTTTTATCATCGCGTTTGCAACGCCCTATTGGCTTGTCACCGATGGTCGTCTTCACAATCCACGATTTACAAATCTTGGCCTGTGGACGGTGTGCTTTAACCACTTTCAGGACATTCATCGGTTCTACGACACCAATTTTACCGGGTGTATGTGGGTCTTCGAGGAAGAATATTACATTATACACGACTTTCTACTGCCAGGATTCTACATAGCCGTTCAGTTGTTTGCAACGTTGTGCTTAGTGATGTGCTTGCTTGCGCTGCCCTTGACGTTGTCCTTTCTTCGCACATCCCGTGACGACGACCGCTATGTGGTGCTTCTGCTCACTATTGGCACGTGTCAAGTAATGGGATCCATTTTCGGATTTATTGCAGTGGTCATTTTCGGGGCCAAAGGCGACTCACGTGATTGGATGCCTGGTTGGCAAAACAACGATATGGGCTGGTCTTTTGCACTTGCTGTCGTTGGTGCTGTAATGCTGTTGCCAGCTGGAATTCTGTACATGGTAGAGGCACGTCGCGAACGCTATAAACGACTTAACGAAATCAGTAACCGTGAAGTGAGCGAGTATGGTGACGATTACTACCAAAGCCAGGCCGCAGCCGCATCAACATCAGCGCCAGCTCAACACTCCTATTTCGCTCCTGAGCCCAGTCGCCCGCGCCGCCCACAGCCGGGACGCCAGCCAACAGCTCCACCCCAAGGCAGCATCCAAACGGACATTTAGAGCGAGTATAAATATGTCCATAAGTGGACAACGAAAAATGAGGCCTTCTTCGTGTCTCTAATCGAATATAACATATCCGTCCAGCCACTTGCATATGCAAATCTGACTCAATGGATTGCTATCGCCGTCCTTAGTTTAAGTCCGAATTGACTTCGAATACTAAATATACAAATTTTAATCATTCTACATTTTATATACTTTCCAATTTTATGCATTTGTCAACCGTGTTTGTATTTATTTTAATAAAATGTGTTTCCATTGACAAAACTTATTAAACCACTAAAAGTTATTTACATACAAATAATTCAGAAAATGTAGTTATGCGAATTCATATGCATTGAATGTTTTTCGAGTAAAAAAAAAATGTAAAGATATCTTAGATATTTTCTTTCAATTAAATGCCTAAAAATTTACATTACTAAAGATTTTATAACTGCATTATTTATTTATATCAAGTTCTGTGAGGTAAATATTGCTATTGGTATACAAAAAAAATTCGATTGTAGATTGTTTATAAAACAAAAAGATAAGAGTTTAAAATTACATTAACAAGTCATTTTAGGTGTAGAGGCGTTTGTTTATCTTTTCAACGTGTTGCACTACTTAAAGTAGTTAGTAAATTATACAAGTATTAGTTTAGAAATGCCAATTTTTAACGTTGCTTATCTTTATATTTTAGTCCAAAAAATTTTCTAATTTATACACATCCTATCCAATTAAACTCCTTAAATCGGTAAGTTTTGGGCACATACACTCAAATAAACATGCATACCTATGTACATTGAGATTTAAGGTAATTCAAAGTGTGAACAAAATATATTGACTAGAATAGATGAAATCTAGTCCTGGTCAAACACCATCAACAGAAGATTCCTTCAACCAACGCTGCTCACTTTCTTTATCCTTTTTTCGTTCCAGTACAATGAAAAGCTCACGTTGTTGGGCCTCCTCAGAGAGTTGTTCACGTAAAAACTGAAGCATGTCCGCCTCATTTCCGAGCATCTCCGGCTGTCGAAGTTTGGAGTCCAAGTTATAGTAAAACTCTCCTATGCGACGCACAGCTATCCAATGTCGTCTTCGCAAAGGTAGCGTTATAATTCCAAATTTGTAGTCGGAAGGAATATTAAGAATGAATCCAACAATAACGTCCAAGTCAATTATGGACGGGTCTCTGTGTAATATTTAGAAATAAGAGGTCTTCCGATTTTTATTATGAGTACTTACTTTCGTTTATCGAACCAAACTGCCTCGCAATTCCGTTTCTGCAGGGCAGTCATAATGACATTGATATCATAGTTTCCAAGTCCTAGCACGGACCGATGTGGATTTATCCACACATCGGGACTCAGATTATTGCAAATATCGTCAAGTTCTGCTTTAGTGTAAGATTGATCACCTTGGAAAAGATTATTGAGTGCATGCAAGGCACAGAGTTGCCTCGTTTGCTTTTCGTGGTAAACAGGTGATGTTGGCATAGATATTTTTGTATGCTTCAGATTTGGATATTGGTAAAAATTGCGATTTGTTATTATTGTCAGTTCACACTGTGTGTATGCATTTGTGTCTGTATGTATATGATACATACATACATATTTTACATGGTTGCATGCGTACAAAGTAAATCGTAAAATAAATTAAATTCAAGTTGGCGTTTTTAACAGCCAAAAAAAATATTTAAAAAACCTTAATAATTTCCCTTTCTTACAAATAATAACCACTCAATCGGCTATTTAAATACGATTTTATTAATTAACAAGTTAAAACTTTAGCCAGGTAGTGGTGAATTTGTTTTCAGTATTTTTGTATTAAAAATACTTATTGGCATCTATACTTAGATATCCATACTTGGTCACACTTAACTCACCACAAACTGTCACATGATTTTCACCTGACATTTGCTAGCTTCTGCGAAAAAATCTATCGACGAGAAATCCAATTTAAAAGGAACAAATTTGCACCTCTGTCGAGCAGCGCAAAACGAAGCTAGCAAAATGAAAATCTGTGGTCCAAAATGCTCCCTTTGCGGATTAATTATCTCCGTTTGGGGCATTGTGCAGCTGGTAAGTGTGTGACTGCTGAATTTGGTTTGTTTTGTGTGGTCATACGGCACAGTCACAAGATCAAAATATACGGAAAAATCGAATATGTGTATGTGCAAATGGTACTAATAGTTTTAATTTTTAGGTGCTTATGGGATTGTTTTTCTACATACATAGCGTGGCTTTAATCGAGGATTTGCCACTTGAGGAGGAGTATTCAAGTTTAGATGCGTTTTATACAGCTGCTAACAATGCATACAATCAGGTAAGTTCAATGTCAATATTAATTTTGCTTTAATAGGCGAATAATATTTGCGATGCATTGCCTGTTCAAGTGAATCATATATAGTATAGTAATAGTAAAGATATATAGATATATCCCAGTTGTATTTGGATATTTCTAAATATATTTGCTCGTATGCCCTGTAATATGAATGAAAAAGGAAAGAGTTCGCTTGTTATGAATGTTTAACTCGAACATTATTTATTTCAGAATGCATACAACTGTTGGATTGCGGCGTGCATCTACGTGTTGACTCTGTTGCTCTCTGCGCAACAATTTTACATGAACAGCAGAGTAACTGCCAACTAAAATCTGTGCTTCAACTTCAAAATATACGCTGTAACATGTGCAATCGTCGCTGATGGCACATAACCACAATTAGTATTGACATGTTTTATTTAAAGTTGAAGAAATTTGTTTATTTACTGTTTAATATTCCCAAAGTTTTGTTGCTAAAGTTTAAATGGAATTAAATATGATAATATTTAAGTCAAATGTATGCATAATACAAATATTTTGTTCATGATAATCACATTCCTTTGTTAGTTAATTTTTTCTTTGTATCGGTAAAACTCTTTAATCGAACTAAACGGCAAGAGCAACAGTTTCGTATCAACAAGATCTGACTTTAGTAAAATCCATCTCAGAGAAATTGTGTTATTTTATTGTACATCAGATAACAAGTGTATTAATATATTCAAAACTCGATGTAAAAAGAATGGAACAGCTTATCGTTACCTTTGTGGGATTTCTTTGTAGATTAAACAACATCTTGTTTCCATTAATATCGTTTAAAATATACGAAATAAATACATATATAATGAACTAAAAATTCTATTGCTTCTTTATGTCTTATACTTTTACGGCTTTTTCTTATATTTATTTTATATATTTTATGAAACTATATAGCTTTGAGTACTTAAATTATTTAATTCGTGTAAAAACTATATCTTCTAAATCATAGAATACCTAAGAAATAAGCCCAAGTTAATTAGAGTAAAGCTGTAAGGCTTTTAGAGTGCGTGTAAGTTTCCTTTGGCATTTCAATATTTAAATTACAGCTAATTGGTATTCTTCTTTATCAATGTAACGATGGTTAATTGACGAATTCAACAAATTTCTCTAGCTTTGCAGAAAATAACAACCACATGTTTATTTCATTCCGGGATGGATCAGGATAGACATTAAATTCGAAAAGTATAAAGCCCTAAATTGTTAACTTTAGCATACTAATTTGATTTGATTCCTAATCATACTTCAGATTTTCTTATAGTGTTACATTACCATTAAAGACCGAAGAGTGCTCCAATAGTAAAAACATTTCGTATTTTAATAAAAATGAGTTTAAATACTATTAATCATATTTGCGCTGGGGACAAAGCATAACGAATCGAAAAAAATAATATATGTCATTAGAAATCGGCCACGAATAAACTTATTTCAAAATTATCTTTCAACTAAAAAAGTACATAGACATTTGATAATTCATCTGCTTCATAAGCTGCTAGCTGTTAATACAAAAGATTATTGAGATGATAACGATATATTAAGAAGTTACGATTTACTCCTAAATATGTGTCAAATGGTACCTCATTCATTTAAACCTTATAACTTGATTAAAAGGTAATTAGATAATTCACAAAATGCAAATAAAGTTTTAATTTGTTTTTGATAATTTTTTATAATTGCGTTTGATTCCACAAATAGCTGATGATGAAGGTATGTTCTATAGGTTGATTAAAGCTTAATTAAGCTTTTAGGCCTGACCTGGCACTTTTTATCTTGTTTTAATGCACATATATAAAAAATTTTAAGTAAATACATGTTTAAGTAGTTCCAATTTAATTTAAAGTATACATAAACAAATAAGTCTACGAGCTCTCTATACTAAGCTATACCCTGAACTCTCCTGGTATTACTCTTTTTTATTCAAAATAATAGTTAATAATATATAATAGTTAATAAATAGTTTTGCATTATTTGCATAGCCAAGCGCAGTCGATGAGTGAAGTGCGCATGCAATGATTCAAAGTCTTATTAAGCTTAACAAAAACCAGGAAGATAAAACCAATCGGCTGAGAGATTGTTTGCTCGAATCGAGAACTCACGCCAGCGCTAAATTGTCACAATCGGACGGTCACCAAATTATGGATACATGATTTTTATGCGACATCAAGCCGTGTGTTTTTTTTAAATGTAAAACGTATATTAATTTGGTTTCTTCCCATAAAGTTACATATCTAAACATCATCTGAAATATAAAAGCCGACTTCGAATTCTTCATTTTTGAGCCTCGTGTAATTTGTAAAAAATGCGATCCCCTTGCCATTTCGAATTATCGGGTCTCGACTGTATATTTAAATAAATGAGTTCTTATTCACCCCAGCGGATCAGTGGTTTGCCATCTATTTCTATATCTTCCTCTTTTTACCTAACCTTTACTATAATTTTCAATTTCATATCTTATTTTTGTTAGTATAAGATTTAGTTTTAGACTCTTTTTAACTTCTTCTATCCATTTTGACTGTAGATTCTATTAGATCACTGACAAAACTACTTGCTGTGAACAGGGGCATAGCTGGCCGGACTGGCAAATAAAATACCCCCACCGTGTCGGTGATGTTATTAGAATTATTTATATTTTCTTTAGGCTTAATTCTTTTGTAATTTATCTTTTAATAACTTTGACACTCGTAAAGTCAACCGTTTCAAATAAATAAATAAAAATAAAAAATATAAAAAATACCACACAGCTAAAACGAGATATTTAAGGACAAGACAAACTAAATCACATTTTTTAAATAAGGTTATAGTGGTTTTGTGCAACTGTATGTAACAGGCAGAAGGAGACATTTTAGACCCAATGAAGTAACTTTTTCGGTATCAAAAGTTGGGCTTTAATTAAAAAGTATAGGTTCCTTAGCTCCAAAATTTTAATTACATATAAGTTAAACAATAAGACTTGTATTAAGATTGATTATCGAATAATAGATTATTTAATTTATATTTATTTAATACACGTTTTCATATTAATATGTATACTATTACATTATAATAGAGTGTCATATTTCAATAATAATATAATAATAATATATTTTAGAAATATTCGACAAGTAGTCCTTAACAAGCATTCTAACAGTACTCAAAAAACTAAAGACCGTGTGTGTTTCAATACCTATGCATATAAACATTGTCTTCGATAAGTAAAGCAAATAAAATGTATACTATGGACTAGATACTAACAATTCTAAATATGCGTACATGTCTTATATTATATTTGCATGTCTTATAATAATTTATTAACTCAAAATACTTTATATTATTTTCTACTTCTCTTCATTTTTTTTTATCAAAAATGTACACTTAAGCCATACCAAGGGTAATCAGAGTTTAAGAATAAGTTGAGTGTCAATTATTTGGCATTTTTATCAGAAGTGAAAAGAGATTAGTACATAACGTGGGTTACAAAGAAGAGCAACTTCAAATGCTGCTGTCTATTAAAGGTGATAGATTCAGTTTTGAAAAGGCATCGTTAGACTAAATTGGTTTTGTGTGTATAGATGTGTAGAATGGCTAATGCTAAAGCATTTAGCAGTTGCCTATTTTTGATTTATTCGCTCCTGATTACAGCTCGATGATCGCGACGATTTTCGATTGATCGATTCCAGATAAGCTCCCGGAGTCCATCCCTCTGCATTGGTATCTATGAAAAAGTTAATATATTTTATCCATCTATCAACTTATTCGATTTTTAATTATTTACATATATATTTTGCAAAGCATGCAGTTAATTGAAGATTGAATACAACATTTACCTAAAACACGGACGTACCACCATCCAGCACAGCCCACTTTTAATAGCTCAATAGCTTCGCCTTCTCGCATCGAAACTTCCGAGTGTCCCATAGCCGTATACTCAGCCAGGGCAATGAATTTACTGCCCTGAATCAAAATGTATAAAATAGTTATTATGTGCTAGTTAGTATAGAGCATTAAGTATAGAGTTAACGGTTAATACAGGCGTAACAGGTGTTATATTTGGATTTCTGTTAGTCATTACTGTGTATTGATAATGTAAAGTATTAAACTTCAAGCGTTTCTTAATATAGCCGGAATTAATTTTTTTTAGAAATAATCTACACTAAAATAAAAGCAGTATCAAAAGTATTCGAATTTATATTCAAATATATATTCGTACACAAGTTTTTCATATATTCAGTTTTTTATTCCAATAAGTGAAGTGTTCTGACTTATTGCAAATGTACAAATCAATATATAGTATTTTTTATCAATTTCTATATGTCTGCCTACTTGTATAAATGCATAAATTTTCGTAAAGAGACTATGAAATAATATTATGCAAAATAAACATCCTTTTATTCCGTAATCATTTAAAGCTCCATGAGCCACTCGGATATATTTAGAATAACAGTTTTTGAAAGAAACCGTTTGTTTTTTAGAAGCTTTGATATCTGTTGGTTACAAGGTCTAAAGCTTTACTGCAAACAGTTTTTATAAGGCCATTTTAGAAAAACAATGGGAATGCGGATATTCTAATTAAAAACTATACAATGTTTATTGAACCTATATATAACCGTCTATTTTAGATATCCAATGAGTTGCACTCGATAATTCCTGGAAACTGTGAAGAGGGCTTATGAGTGCAGCGGTCTGAGAGCATGCGGTCTGACTTTGTGAATCGTTGTTACAATGGTTAACACATTTTAGCTAGTGTTTCAGCTAACGCAATGTAGCGAAATGAACTTTCAGATTAATTACAGTAATGCAGACTTTACTTATGGCTAGCTGACAAACGATTGGGCGCATACGATAGCAAGCATCAAGTTAGAGCGTGCATACAAACAAATGTCGTACATAGTATTACAGCTACACTAAGTATTCTTTTTATTTGAAAGCCAACCTCAGTGGTCAACGGAAACATAAAACTTTGAGTTTGATTTGGTGCTGCGCGCAAATGTCGGTGAAGACGATGACCCATCGGTATTGTATGACGCCCACTGTGCCAGTAGATTCAGGAAGCGCTATCAAGAGATGGTCGATGGCCGATTGGTTGTTGTTAAAAATATGTATAAAATAAATGTATAAAAGAGTAAATGCACATGTATTCCTAAAATACCATAACTTAATTTTACAAATTTGTTTTAAGTATACTCATGAAAGTAAAATAAGAATAGGAAAAAGCCATCTCCAATAGGGCTATAAAAATATCGCAATTTAATTTTAAAAACTTTAATACCGATTAATATATGTAATGTATATATTATTATTCGCTAGTACAAAAAGTATAGGGTCATAAAAACAATTATTAACTGTTTGTATAAATATTTTGAAAAGTTGTGGCGTTAACGGCAATTTGGCTTTTAATCTGCATATATATATATATATATATATGTATATATATAATATCTATATATATATATATATATATATATGCAGATTAAAAGCCAAATTGCCGTTAACGCCACAACTTTTCAAAATATTTATACAAACAGTTAATAATTGTTTTATATATAATAAATATATATTTATAAGTATAAAGCACTTAACAAAAAAATTGGAATCACAAATGGCAGATGAACAAAGTATTGCCCTTGTCAAAAATAAATAACTAATGTTTTTGTCAGATTTAGGAGAGTACCGAAAGGGGGATTACACCACAAATTCTTCGTTTTGGAAAAACACAGTTGCAATTTTAATTAACTGCACGTTAAATGTTCCACACACTCAAACTTGAAGCGTTGGTATATTTGTATTTATTTGTTTATAGCTAACCGATGAATCTGACGCACAACATATTTTCTAAATGTTATAAGGTTGAATTACCGGTGTGCTATTGTCTTCGTTTACTGACATCTCGTCTTCGCTATTGGAGTAGTCCGAGCTCCAGCCGCATACTTCTGGGTGGTCTCTTTCGCCAATTCCGCTACTGGAGATGGCGCAGGCAGCTCCTGCGGGTCCGTTCTCCTCGCTGCTGCAGTTGGAGTTGCGATTGGAGGACTCTGAGGAAGCGTCACAGCTGATTGTGCGGCTGGGTGTGCCGAGCAAAATATTTGGCGTGTCCCACGATGTTGTTTGCTTTAGACCGCGGTGGCTTAAGCCATACTGCTTAATTTTTTCGCCTTTGAGTTCCTCGAGCTGATTGAGCAACACTCGTTTGATCTCAGTTACCCATTTATTTTTAAGATCCAAAGTAGGCGCCTGCAATGTGTGCACCTCCTGACGTCCTTGAAGCCACACCTCAAAGCGTTTAACGTCGCCCCGAACGGATTCCGTAAGTCCGATTTGAGACATCTGTAGATAGCAAGCCAGTCTTTAGTTATTGACGATGAGTGTAAAGGAAATGTTACCGACCTTAACGTGGTGCTTAAACTGATAGGTACTTTTGTTGTGGCCAGCTTTGGAGGTTTGTTTGCAAAACAGGAGGGATTTTTGGTACAAAAAGATGTGACGTTGCTGTGGCTTAATGCGCAGACGTATATCCTTTTTTGACTCGGTCCACACCTGAAAAGAGTCCTGAAGGAGCAACTCGCCCTGCTGAGCTAAATCGGTCTATGGATAAAAATAATATACATGTTACCCTGTATATGTTGTAATAATGAAATTAGTATAGTTGCTTACCGGAAAGCCTGTAATTGCCACCTGATGCATAGAATCATTTACGCATTTGAGCACGATCAGCATACAATCGAGCGCCTTCTGCAACTCCTTGGTGCAGCTGCCACTATCGCTGAAGCGCAGCAAATCCTTCAGAAGCAACTGATACTTGGTGATCCGCTGAACGGGCTTCAAGAGATAAGCGGCTAGTGGAAGTTTATGACCCAATCTTTTTTGACACTCTTGCAAGAACAGGTGAGTGTCAACGAGCGTCTCACGCAGACGCTCCGACCGCGGAATATTCTGACAGTAGAACGAGTAGAGTCGATAAAAGGTATCACGCTGAAAGTGCATGGCCATATGAGTACCAGAAATATAAATATTGGTAAATACTTTTATGGATACACTTACCCTTTGCACGAAGCAGAGCGCTACAAGCTCTGTGGTTGAAATGCAGTTCTCCAAATCCTTGAGAAAAACCTCGTTGTGAAAAGTATAGAGCTCGTGCAGGTTTCCAAAAAGTATTTCTTCTTTGCCCTGCAAACTGGCAGGCACAAGGTGCATTAGCTCGTCAGATTGCAATTGGTCGAAATATCCCTAGAAATTAAAATATAACAAGAGTGGGTTTTGAAGTAATGCAAAACTTAAGCAAGACTGGTTTTTAAAAAAATTACATTAGATTTATCATGATCGTTGAAAGCGTTCAGTTTACTTCTTATGAACTGACCAAATTTCTGCTCCACATACTGTTCAACACTGGTGTAGCCCTGTGCCATAACAAAATCCTTAAGGATTTGGTTATACTTGGCAGTCTTGAACTTGGTGTTATTGAATTCGTGAAATTCTCCGACGTTTGTGGTACTCTTAAAGCTGTTATTAAAAAACTGATGACAGAAATTCAGTATATCATGGTAAGAGCTGTTCCAATCAGTGCTGGACTTTTTTAATCCTACAGTTTCTGATCTCTGTGTGCGTCCATTTTTCTCACTTAAATGCGGCAGCAAATTAAGATTATTTTCCCAACTTGACCGACAAGAGCTGCACAGTTGGGTGTTTAAAGCAGGTATCTGCTTAGGACTTTTTAATAACTTTGGCGTCGATAACATTTTGGTGTTGTTCAGCGAACCCAATGAGCTTTGTGCCCGCGCCAATGAGGACGAAACGGACATAAAGCTTTTGGGCTCATTGTCATCTAAATATGCCAGAATATCCATATAGTTCTTGCGCTGCAGATAATCCTTGAATTCTGTGTCGTTCTCTATTTCTGAGTAGCTATTTGACTCCAAGTAGTCTTTGACCAGGCGATATTCCAAAGACTCGTCACAGCTGGATAGTTCGATAAGTTCTTTAAATATGGTGCGACGCTGATCCTTCAAGCGTTGTAGACTATTGTTAAGTGTGAGTGGGCTGTAATCACCTACTTGGACAAGATCACGGCCAAAATGCACGCCCACCTCCCGACCACTTTCGGATGATTCTTGTTCCTCGCACTCTTGAAGGGTGTTTATGATCTTGATAGTAGATTTCCCATTTAGTATGTTGTGCGTGGCGAAGTTGCACAAGTTTGTTCCAAAAATGTAGTTGTCGTCAGGATCTGCGCCAAAGCATTCAGTGCGAGAACGAAAATCTACCGGGCGGAAGCTAACGCCCCCGCTGGATGCCTGTGAGTCGAAAAGCGATCCTTGAAACGAAAGTGGCGACTCACGCGGCTCTTTTGCTTCAGCCAACGGTGGGTTAAATCGCTTGATCAGGGAATCGCCAAGTTTTAGATTTAATCGCCCGACAATATTACATGCCGTATTCTGTACCCGCCGCAACCGAAATGAGCTTTGTGCTCCCGGTGTTTTCGGTTTTGATGCTTTACGCAGATCGTAGCCTCCGTAGCGCATGTCTTATGCTGTGGAATTTGATTCGAGTTGCCGATTGGCCGTTGCTGTACCGACGCGGACAACAGCCGAACGCTAAATGATTGCCAGTAACTAGCTGGGGGCTGTAGGCCGCAAGCTTAGAATTGGTTACAAATTATAAGTGGAAGCTTCTTAGTTCGATGTGCTGCCACTTATAGCCTAATGGGCTTAATGCACTAATTACAACCAGGGGCATTCAAGCGCTGCTTGAGCACGTAAAAGAACCAACATCCCCACAAGTACTGTATTGGTTTCAGTTCGCTGACCAGTGGGCAGTTGTATATACTATGATTTTATGCTTTATGATTTTGCGCAGTCTTCTATCGTTCATGCTCTTTTCTCTGGATTTACACTTTTTAATATCTTATTACTATGAATGTAAACTGCTAAGATATAGCTACATTTATTACATACCTTTAGAATCGAACTCATCTCGCTTACGTAGATTCGCTCTGTCTCCAGCAGCTCAGATAACACGTGGCCCTGCTTAAGCTTTCTCGCCTCAGCATCCTGAAATTCCAAAAACAAACAGGATGACCATATTCATATATTTCAAATAGATTTGTATGTAACTTATATTCGAGTAGCTAAAGTAAAAAGTAATAATTATAAACTACCAATCTAATATAGCATTTATTTACTGTACTTGTTATGTGTTAAATTTAAATTTTTAAAAAGCAGATATTAAGTATCGTATTTAAATGACTAATGGGAAAATTATAAAAATAGTATAATAATTATATGATGTATCTCCGATCCCCCTACAATATCTATATTCTTATTAATAGCCGGGTATGTTTGACAGCTTCGATTTCATACACTACAACAAGTAAATACTTAACAGTTTATTAGGGTAATATTGTGAATATAAGCGGGGAAAATATAAATATCGACAGCTCACAACTGGATTCAGGGTATCTCATAGTCGGCCACTTCAGACAAAATTGTTCAAAAAGACTAATTAAATATCTCTTATTTGATATCCAATGAAATAAATTATAAATGTAATCATTAAATATAATTTTTATCCTGTATATATAACAGCTATCCGACAAGCATAGTATTAATAAGTTTGTATAGCCAACAACCTCGTATGAATATCAAAGTTAGTACGAATGTTCGATACGAAGAATCAAAATTATTTTATTAAATCACATTAGCCACAGTCTGTAATCCATTGTTATTTACCTGTTGATTCTGTAGAATATGTTCACTGTTGTCGGGACTCGAACCAGTGTCGCCGTTTAACGAAACGCCAGAGTCAATGACACCGTCCATAGATCTGGGTCGCAACTCATGTATACCAGTCTGAAAAAACACCAATAAATATAAAAAAATGTATGTCCCTTGTAATTTTTGCTATTGGGGTTCTACAATAAATGTTTAAATATATATGTATGTATATTTATTTATTTATATACTTTGTGCTTAAATGTATTAAGACATATAAGACTACAAGACACTCGGATGGAAAAAAACACATTCAACAAATATAAAATAGAGACTTACTGATACAAGAGAGAACGGTTTGCGTTAAGATCTGTTGTAGCTGGTAGCTATTTTTGACAAATCTTCAGGTTTCGACAAGTTTGCCAGAGCTAAGACTTTTCTAAGTATACAAAGCTTATTTAAATGTGGAAAACGGTTCTTTTTGTAGGCAACTTGGCTAAGTTTCTGTTACCACTTTCGCTAGCTCGCTCTGCAGCACGCTGCTGTTGTCGAGACTCGATTTGACCGCTTGCGGGTTGCTCGGTGGGTTCGTTCGACTTTCCACGCGTCTACGCTTTTGTGGATTCAGACCTAAGCAAGAGGTCTTAATTTTTAATGGCCCGCAGTCTTGGGCAACTTTGGTCTAATTACCTAGTTAGTGGTAAGTTCTAAGCAGTGGGAGGTTTAAATTGCTTTAGCTAACTCTTAGCCGCCTTACCTAGTGCCTATTAGATAATTTCTGCCGAGCCTTAGCGCTTTCTAAACCTGTACGCAACCGACCAATTGGCCAAGTTAGCAGCTCACAGTCTGATTCTGTTTTTAATTACAACGCCGCGACTACAGTCTCGGCTTGTTGAATTAACTCTGTTCTTGGGCATTTTTATTGTATATAGCAGTGTCGACGTGGTCTTTACTTTTCTATTCAGTCTCTTATTTTCATTTTCATTCGATATTGTTTGCTTTCTACAATATGGTACAGAAAATAATTCATTTAAATTTTGTTCATTAAGTCTATTTTCTATGAACCAAAAGAACAATTTATAATGAGCATACTTTCGATCGCTGACACCACTAACCAGTCAAATACAAATGAAAGTAAAGTTATGAACCATAAACTTACTTTAAAATAATTAAATAAATTGATGTTGAATATTAAACACGGTTTCAAAAATTAATTAATAAACTTTGTTCCCGTACCAATGATTAACTGAATTACCAAAAACAACTCTTGCCGAATATGCTTCATAGCGTGACTTTTTGTAAGCTTTGAGTTGTGAATCCATAGACAGTGCAAATTAAGATGGTCACACAACGAGTAAGCTCGGATTGTGCCAATTAGCGACAAGTGGCGATTGTTTTTCTTCACGATGCGTCGAGTTTGGAAAGTACATGAAGGTCGTGAAGTTGGGCATTGAGATTAGCTGGGCATTCAACTTGCTCAACCTGCAGGCCGAACAAATGACACCAATTTGTGTGCTTTCTTGGCTTAAATCGAGGCCAATAAGCATAAACAGTGAAATTCAGTCTTTCTTAGCGTGCACCGTTAGATCATAAAGTTTGGAATTAAAATACTGATGGTGTGTTAAATCTTATGATAGTAAAATTTGATGTCTACCTATATTGACAGATATGAGGAAAACACTCGGAAAGAGAATTTGATTCTTGAATTCTACTAAATTGTCAGCAGAAAGTAGCTAAGCAGATGACAAATTCCATTCGACATCGTATTGGTAATACGTCAGAGACAATAGGAAAAGTGAAAGGTGTTAGCGGTAAATGAGACACGCACCAAAACGAGATGAATTTTTTTTCGGGCTAGCAGTAGACGGCTTATGTACATATTTACTTTTCAACTCATATAAATAATAACGTATATGCTAAAGGGGGGTGGGCGGTAAAGGAAGCAAATTAAATGTTAATTGTCGTTTACGGCCCGCATCTAATTTGTTTGGTTTAAGTTGACAGTCAGCTGCTTGCCGAATATTTAAATTTAACTAGCCATAAACAACGGCTCATGTTCATACCACATAATCCCAATGGTCTGGTGTTAATGAAGCCTCTGGCCGCTGTGATAAACATATATGCAAACATACACATATTCATATTTATATATGTGTAGCTATGAAAAAATTAAAAGTGTCTTCGTAATTTGTTATGAAACCGCCAAAAGAAAACCACAGCGAACCAAATCAAACGCTGAAGTGTTTGCTGTTATTGTTGTTGCTATTTTTTGCTATTGTGTTTATTAATGAAACGAAGCTTCCTGCCACACGCTAACATACTGCACGCCACCTTCACCTTTGAGCAATTATAAAGGGGCTTTGGATTTATGACTTTCGGTTAGATAATACTTGTGTACTACATACCCTTTTTTTCTCTTGTATGGGTTGGATATGCATTTATATGTATGTATATATAATACTCCTTCATTAACTTCTCATTTGAAGCGAGTCTCATGTATAATGGCGTATCTAATATGGAATACCGAGCTAAAATTCAATTTCTAGACAAATGTGTAGTGTCATGCAATCGGGACTCTTCTTAACTTCACTTCCTTTTATTGCACCTCGAACAACCCGGACATGAGCCTCCAACCATTTGTAAATCGTAAACTTTAACATACTGGCTTTAAAACCTACTTTTCATGAACACAAAGGGTAACGTGTAAACAAATTAAAACAGAAACTTGGTAAGACCAAAAACCTGAGCTGATAGGTTGCATCTGTTTTAAAATATTTTATAATATAGTGAATGTAATTTATATATACTAAGGAATATTATAGAAAGTGCACATACTATTTTTGCCTTGACCTAAGTATGTTAAAGATTCTTTTCGAGTAATCTTATACTCAGTAATTGTTTTATACCATTTACTGCAATCACTTTGTTTTCGATCTAAAATCGTTATACTGACGTTGAAAAGCATTTAAGATAATTTAATATAGTATTTTAAGTACAGATATGGTATACATTTTTTAAAACGCGCACAAAAACGCGCTCCCCATGCTGCCCTTCGATATCACTACAATAACTATATTCTTGAATCATTTAAACTTTTAACATGATTTTATAGTTATTGATAATAAGCAAACAAGACGGGTTATAGACAATTTGCAATAATATTAATATACGTATGATAGGCACGAGCCTAAGAACATTTAACTTTAAATGTCAGCTATTTTAACCAGCTTTTTATACTTGGGGTGAATAGATGCGCTTTTTATACCCAATAGCACTTCCTCTGTCAATAACATTTATTTGCACAAAACTATTTTTTTCTCTCTGACCATTTTCAATTTGTATATACAACTAAATTTAATTTTCATAAAGATTTAACTGTATTATACATCATTAATACAAAAGAGTTTAAGAATTCACAACAAATTAAGGAAAATAATATTTGTTCGAAAACAATTGAAAATTAATTAAAATGTATTATAAATGTGCAAGGCTTACGTGCTCTCAATAGTATACTTAATAGAAACTCATGACTACTTTATCTATTTATTATTTAAGAAATTAAACAAGCTGATGCCAATCGATGAGTTGGGCAACAGTAAATGTATAAGGTTCTTAACATGAAGGCGTACTAAACTAACTAAAACATAATCCTAATTGTCAAACTGTGAAATGAGGAACTGACATCACTGACAATCTTAGGAAGCTGTTCGCATAGTACACATAGGAAATATATGTAATTGTTTAAAGTCGAAAAGTTGCATACTGCGCGGAAACTAAGAGCGGCAGCTTGAGCTTCCGCCTAATTAGAGGCTTATAATTATTGGGTCTGGAATGGTGCGGAAAGTTTGCTTTTAGCCATACCTTATGTTGCAGCTTATTGTTACGTACGAGTATCTCGCTGCGTTGGCCCTGAATGCGATCCAGTTTGACTCTTAAGTCGCCCTCGTAGTAAGAGCAGTCGTCATCGTCACAGCTAGAGATGCTGCAACAGCAGCCGGCGTTGGCACTGGTTTCTATATCGTAGCACGCGTTGTTCCAGAAAACACCGCCAATGGCGTTGCAGCTGTCGATGGATAGACAACTTGAATTTGCCGCATTTTCACATCCTATGCACGAACAGCAATTCTGTTCACACTCGCACAATGAATTATTGTCTCGACTGGAGCCACCGCAGCCGGACGATGAGGTTGAGGTGCATGAGGACGGCGCCACAGCAAGAGGTGGGCATAATCTATCCCGACTACAGCATTCGACTATGTCTTCGCTGTCCCCGTTATGATCGTCGCCGTTGTTGCACACAAATATCTTGACGCTGTTGTTATTGTGCTTACTAATGGATTGATGAGCAGGCGGGAGCATCAGAGAGTCTGTTTCCATGTAGTCGTCGCAGGGATCAACGCACGATTCCTGCACCCAGGTATCATCAATATTTATTGTGGTGGTCGTCATCGCCTGTTCCCCTTGTCGATGCTTCAGGCTATTGAGTTTGCGCTCTTTATCGATGTTGCACTGCTTGACTTTAACGGTGGCAGCTGTAAGGATCTCATTTGTGGTTGCCTTCGTCAAGTTCTTTTTGGCAAAGTTCTGCACATCATTCAGATCAGCATGTGTCTTGTGCTGCGTGGTACCAGCAGTTCTTTCGTACTGTTTGTGCTTCTCAGCAGCTGGTATCTGGGTCTCGATCACTTGGACACAACTGATGCACTTCTCATTCCGGTGCAGATTCGACTGCTTTGCTGTTTGCTGTTCCTTGGCATCGTTGGAGGAAGAAACACCCGAGTCCGAGCAACTCTCAAGTGAGAAGCGCTTCACGCGTTCGCCCTGCTTCAACTTATCATTTGCATTCGGACTCTGATACTGAATCTTGTACGTGCAATTACTTTTATTGTCCTGAGCGGCTGATTGGCCCTCATTCGCTAGCTGATTAACTATGTGAAGTGGCTGCCGCTTTTTGCGTATGTGGACACGATCGAGTTTATTCCGCTGCTGCAAACGTGGTGATTGCTGCTCAACTAATGGCGCAACATTGCCTGCGCTGCTGCCGGCGTCACCTGCCTTCTGAAACATCCACTTGGGAGCTGCGTTTTGACTGTAGACTGTGTTTTGCTGAAACAGCTGCTTAACACGACGCTGCAGCTGCACGTTTGTCTCGCTGTAAGGAGCTGCTTCTTTACGGAGCAGCAGCGGCTTTGGTATGCGCGATCTTGGCGACGCGCGTATCGGTGATTGCGCCTGCTTGCGCCCTCCTTCGGGCTGGCGTAAGCATGCCGAGCACTCGCTATGTATCAGTGACCCACACTCGTTTGCTTCTGTTTTCGAATACTGTTGGAGCTGGCCCTCCCTTCTTTCGATGCACGCAATGCGATCGGCACGGGATCTGATGCCAGCTGCTGCGCCGACACGTGCCAAGTCACGGCGTACGTCACGGTAGTTCCAGCTTTGTGACCTCTCAAAATCCGGTGTAACGGTACTAGCTTCCGTGACGTCAGAGTTCGAATCGGAGCATGAACAACCTGAGCGGGAACAACAACAGTCCAAATCATCCGCCCGCGTTGGCTGTAGCTGTGATTGTGCCTGGAGCGTTGGCTGTGTCGGCTGCCTTTTCAGCAATAGCCAGGACTCAACTGTAGGCGGCGGCAGGGCAGGCACAGGCACTGGCTTACGTGCACTGCTGGACACCTGCGTAACGCTGTGCAGCGGCTGTCGGCGAAAGCCCACGAAGCGCGCGGGATTATTAAGATGGGGCGTGGGAAGCGGCTCGTTTGACTTGCGCATCATGGCCTGTTTGCACTGGTGCACATAGTTCACCTTAAGAAGCTCCATTGGGAGCAACTCACTGTTCGATATTCGCGAGTCAATCGTACTGTCCATGCTGGCGGACTCACTGGCCGCTTGCCTCCGTGTTACCGCCTGAGGCACTTTCCCAATGGGCATTTTCCTTGCAAGCTTTCCGAAAGTTTCACTTTTCTTTATCTTATTTTGACCAAGATGGTCCAAGCACACATATGTATGTGTGTCAATAAGTAATACTCCCGAAACAAAAACTAAAATTGCAACATATTCGCTTTACATTTCACAAGTCGCATTTCACACAAACATCATAATCACTGTCACTGATACAAACACGGTCGTTGGTACTATCCTATTCTAATGCAAATGTGAATGGTCCAATTGCGAGGTCAGTCTTTATCACGCCTTTATTGATACCGTCTTTTTGTGTCAATAAAACACGGCCAATCACACGGCGTTTGCCTTTCGGCTTTTTGTGCAGCTCTTCATAGTTATGCAAATCACTTCAATGTCTCTAGCAATCGACAGCTATACTTTACTGCTTGGCTCGACTCGTCGTTCGTTTCACGCTTCTTTTGCGATAATCATGCGCGGCGTTGTCTCCACTTCGAAAGATCGGCTTAAACTGTCGCGCGCATGGTTCGCTTGGAGTCGGCTAGCCAACTTTGCCAACTAGGTTGCATGCAACGTGTTGCGTGCGGTTGTAAGCGCTCCGAATTGTTGCCAGGTTTGTTCGTTTGTTATTAATACACACATAAACACACGCAACATTCGGACAATGACCACAGCTTAGTCTCAAAACAAGAAATCTCTTCAATTTTTCCCTGCAAAATCCAGGTTCACATGTGTATTTTTACATATATTTACATAAACAAATTTGCTGCATCAACAATAACGAAACATTCTGTGTTATACTTTTTGCTTTCAACATAAATCCATACAAAATTTTACACATGATGTGCAATTTTAATGTGTATTTGTATGGCCAATAATGACCTTCGTCTTTTAAAACCAACTCGCATACCAGACTCTTCCTAGTAAATATGTCGATGTTTGTAGCAACTGGGAATTATAATATAAACACATATAGTAAACATTTGTGTTTGAATGTATGTAGCACATAACTTTTGATCAAGGGTATAAATATAATTGCAAACTGGTTACCGACGACGAACAGCTTAATTTGTATGTTCGTGCTTATCTGTTTATGGCTGAAAGCATGCAATAGTTGTCTAATACTCTCTTGTTCAGCTATTTGGGCGTCACCGGCATTGGAGGCTATTGCTTGTGCAACTACGTGAAACGGAAGCTAAGCCCACAAAAGGATTACGCATGAGTAGGAGCTGTCGACTGCAAGCCAAATATGTAGCCCCAAAGAGTTATACCGTGGCCAAGCTGGCGATTTCGATTGAAAGTGAAACGCGGCTGAAATCGATGCAACAAGAAATTTGTCTTTTCATTCATTAAATTAAACAAAGCGCAAAAGGAAAGAAAAGAAAATTAAAGCTTTAGAGGGATGATCTCATAACAAATACGTATTGTGTATAAAGAAAATGTAATTCCATTAAAGTGAAGCTGCGCTGCTCGCAGCTCGAAGCTAGCATCGTAAATTAAATTTATTAATAATATAAATTTCATCGCCGACGCAGCGGGCAATCATGGCCCAAAACAGCCGCAATTCGACCGTCTCACCGGTGACATTTAAGCCCAACGAAAGAAAAGCTCAAGTCGGCCACAAGTGAAAGTGAAACAAAGCCTAATGTAGCATAGCAGACTAAAACATGTACTTAATCTACAACTCAAACTTAACTGATATAAATGATATGAATGTGTACAGACATAAATGATTCCTTGGATAAGCCTGCACAAATTATGCTTGACTAGTTTTCAATGAGATTGATATTTGATTTGCTTATTTATTTCGAACAATAAGTAGTCTCAATTGATTTAAACAGAATATATATAGAGTTGCAAACAAATTTCAAATGCTTTTAACATTTCGTCGAAATATTAGTATGTTAAAATAAAGTGCAAGATCTTGATTCTAAATTGGCTTATACATACTTCCACGCTGATTAGATACTGCAAAATCCGAGTTTAGTTAAATAATAAACGATTTGTGTCAAGTTTCATAAATACAACATAAAGATTCAACACGCCATTCTTACAAAAACTATACGTCAAGTGCAATTGAATGGTACCATTTGCAAGGTTAATTGAAATCACAATTAGCGAGTATTTCCCCCGATCGAAAGGCATACAAGTTTCGTTCGAATACTCAAATTGACATTGGTGTTGACAAATTGGTTGATTTTAATGGCTTTTATAATTGTTGGTTTCATCAGCACATCAAAGCGCAGAAAAACATATATTAAGTATATTATATATTACTAGAGTGTGTAAGCCTACGTAAGACGTCTATATGTACCAAGAACCCAAAATTGGGTAGAAAGCGAATAATAAGTTTGTCCATGTAAAATATATAATATATATAAAATAAAATGTACATATATCGTATATATATTCAATATCAGCATCAACTATATTGAAGCGTGTTATATTTAATCAAATCAATGGACGAATTGAAACAGTCAAAAAAATGTGTGTACACGAAATAAAAGAAACTATGCCAGCTTCTGTTTGTCTAAACTTTTGCTATTACCAAGCGAAAATCATTGAATGATCAGTTTGCCAGCAAAAGACAAGTTTCACAATAGAAAAGCGACCCACGAACAATAGTCTATTCACGAGCATAAACTAAACAAAAACTTTTAGGAAGAATACAAAAAAGTAAATAAACTTACATTTGTTATCTTTTACTTTATTCACTTGAATATTTATGTCAAAGAATTCTTAAAAGATGGTTTTCTAATCACACCAAAGTAGAAAAATTAGAAAATATTGAACTGATTTCTGAACTAGATTAGGAGCAACATGCTTGACTAAATCTAGAGATAGTCTGACATTGAACTCTATGATTATTGTTTATTTTGAAGAATCTTTCGTGATTAAGATAAGAACATTCTTTAATTTTAAAAGTTAGCTGAGTTTATTGAGAGGCAGTTTACTCTTAACAAAAAACTAATGCTTAAGTTACGGTCTAATTCAGAGATGGCTTTCAGGCAAGGTAACATTTTACTTTTAATCTTAGAAAGTGGTATATTTGACCCTTTGTGGTTAAATGCGGTAACGATTGAAATCCGAAATGGACTTTAGAGTCGTTTTCCCTTTGAAAATATATTTTCTGACTTACATGCTTTTCGGGTTGGAGTATTACCGCATTTAATTTCTCATTTAAAATCAATTAAAGTTTCTTTCTTTCCAACAACTTTCAAATCTTTGTCTTCGTCTTGCTGTATGCTTTATGTTTTCATTTATTTCCGCATTGTCTGTACAAACTCTTCAATTTCGCTTTAGCTGGAGCAAATTGAGGCTTTACAATCGGACTAAGCTATCAAGATCTGTAATTTTGTTCGCATTTAGTATCAAATTAATTTCAAAATTGTTTAAAGATTCGACTGTCGAACGATCGCACATAACAGATAAACTTCTTTGTACATTACTTAATAATATTATATATTTATACTGATAAGCGTGCCTACAAGAAACGGACACTTTATTTCTATAATTTTTGTGTTCTATTCGACCAACTCTGTGAAAAGTTTTCTATGCTATTAAATATATTGGCACACTATCAATTATTATTTGCTGCAACTTTAATTTCTCTCTTTATTTTATATCAGTCAGTATTAGCCAAATCGAGTAATCTGCACCAAATATTTCTTTGGCCTTTTTAAAAATCAATGGTTTAAATTATTGAGCGTTTTCACTTTATCGATATATGTACATATATGGAAATAATTAGGATTCATTGATTCAAGTTACTAACAACTAAGTTACTTTGGCAGAATTGTACCCTTTGTCCCTTTGACGTTGTCTGGCGTAAGACAACAGTTAAAAGGCAAATTGGCCAATTGCTTAATTTGCGTAAATAGGCAAACAGATTACGAATGAATTTGTATATCAAAAAATTCTCAATACCAATTGGGTGCCCAGCAAGTGGGGTTTCTTTTAGTCGCCTTAAAGCCACAGACCGAGTCAGTAAGCTAACAAATAAAGATGCTACTTGGCGATTCGAGTTGGTCACTCATTTTGAATATAATCAGTAAGAGTATATGTGAGGCTATGTAACTCGAATTGAATAATCATTTTTAGTACAGTTGAAAGATATTTACATGGCAGCACTATTTGTATCCTGTGGCATGATGACTACGAGTTTCAGCCAAAAGAATTAAATGACAAGTACGCAACCTTCGTTGATATTAACATTGCCACTCTGCCGCTAAGCTTTAAGGATAACGTAGTCGACGCGGGAGTCAAGGAACATCAGTTAAAGGAACGTAAACTGATATACGATGATTTGTTACTTAAGCTCACAATATCCATTGAAACTTCGCATTGCGAGGTAGGCCGAAATGTCTTCCCCATGCCACTTGATAGGATTGTTTTTTTCCGTTTTACAGAGCTTTCTTGTTTTCGGCGAATATATACCCCAATTTGTGGCCGCATTCACCAAGGCAGCCATGTATTCTATCTGGCGCTCGTTGCATAACAAATTCGTATTCGCGCATGTTGAGCACGAGCTGAGGAAGACATGTTGTAACGACTACTTTTTTCAAGGTAACACTGCCATATGATTCGTTGTAAGACACAGTTCTAATCGAAATTTACAGACCAGCCCAACATACTCTTTGTTGTGCAAAGCTATCAGAACACAACAGACTTTAAGCTTAAAACCAACAAATATGTAGGACCCAGATCGCAGCAGCCTCATCAGCTGAATTTGCTGGATCGATTCGATACCTTATCGCAGCGATTTAAGCATAACAATCCGTTATTTCCCGATAAATTAAAAGACTTGCAGGGACGTGAACTGATCATAGCCGGGTTTGACTACAGGCCCTACACGGTTATTGAACATGTAAGTTGACTGCCCTACTTAGCACAGCAGAAGTACAGGACTTTCATTGTGCAGATAAACCATAGTAATGCTCGCGATGTGGGAGTTTCTGAGAACTCGGAACTATCTAGGGTGTACATCGATGGCACAGAGACACGCGTAGTTCTCAACTTTTGTGCGCAATTTAATTGTACAGTGCAAATCGACACATGTAAGTACCGGACTAGAGCTTGTATACACTAAAAAAAAAAACTTTAAAACGTTTTGTTCTTAGGGTTTTCTTAAAATATGCATTCTAAAATATTTCTAAATACTGTATGAAGAATATTGAATGAACTTATTTAGAGATTTTTAATAAGTTTGTGGTTGATTTGAACACATTATTTTATTTTCGCTAAGTGTAGTTAGCTCGACACCAGAATAGTATAGTGCTGTAAGCTGCTGGTGCTGAGTTCTACACTCATATAAACTAGCGGACAACTGGAGTGATAATAAGTATTTTGTTGTTAGCTGACGCCAACGACTGGGGCACTATATATCCAAACATGTCGGGCGACGGAGCCATGGGAATGATTATCGAGCATAAGGCCGACATATGCATTGGCGCCATGTACTCCTGGTATGACGACTATACCTATTTGGACCTATCCATGTACTTAGTACGCTCAGGCATTACCTGTCTGGTGCCAGCGCCATTGCGCCTGGCCAGCTGGTATCTGCCTTTGCAGCCCTTTCAGGGCACACTGTGGGCCGCCGTTCTGTTCTGCCTAGGCATCGAGACGCTTGGCCTGGTCCTGGCGCACAAAAGCGAGCAGGAGCTGTACATTAACTCCGACACTAAAGACGGCTGGTGGGGCAGCTCAAAGTTTGGTTTGGTCACTACCTTCAAGCTATTCATATCGCAGTCTGGCAATAGTGATGCGCGATCCGTAACTGTGCGCGTGCTGCTTTTTGCTTGTTTTCTCAACGACATCATTATTACGAGCATCTACGGGGGCGGGCTGGCCAGTATATTGACCATTCCAAGTCTGGGGGAGGCGGCTGACACGATGCAGCGCATGCGTGCTCATAAACTCCAGTGGGCAGCGAACTCAGAGGCTTGGGTTTCATCGATTCGTGGTTCTGATGATGTAAGTAGGAACTCCGGCGACTATGCTATTCTACCGAAATATCAATTTTATCCACTGTAGCCACTGGTGCACGAGCTCCTTAATAACTTCCACATCTATAGCGATGATCAGTTGCTAAGTTTGGCGCAGCGGGTGCGAATGGGATTTACCGTGGAGCGTTTGCCATTTGATATATATTATGTATATAATTATTTCCTTATGTATTGCATATGCACCTTTTGCACTTTCAGGCCATTTTGCAATTGGCGATTACCTGACGGGACAGGCCATTGAACACATGGTAATAATGCAGGAGGATCTTTACTATCAGTTCACTGTAGCCTATGTGCCAAGGTTGTGGCCACTGCTGGAGCGTTTTAACGAGCTGGTCTATCGCTGGCATTCATCTGGCTTTGACAAGTACTGGGAATACCGAGTTGTGGCCGACAACCTTAATGTCCACATACAGAAACAGGTGGAGAGCACCATGCCCGGCAGCGGCCAAGAAGACATAAACATTGAGCCCGTCACTTTGGCCATGTCGAACTTTGCGGGAATACTGTTAGTTTGGGTCTTGGGGGTCACCGTAGCTCTAACGGCTTTTCTGGCCGAAATGCTGGCAGCCAAGTTTTAATGGCAACTATGTCATCACGGGTATCAAAGTAGACCTAGTAGATGTTGGCAATAAGAATCGGAATGAATACATCTTCAAAGCACATAGTCACAGTTATTGCCAAATCTTTTTGCGCAATATTTTGTAATCACCGGCATCAAAAGATTTCACTTTGTGTAGCTCAACAAACAAATTCTTATGCACACATGTATATCTTTACCACACAGCTGATCTAAGAGAGTGTCAAGAGGCGCACTGGAATGGCGGCCACATTTAATGGTAGTTTCTTTCACGTCGCGCAATATTAAAAGGGCCAACACGAGACGATTTTCAGTAACGCTAGCGACATGCGGAAGTGATGTGAAAGTTCTCGGTTTATGTATATGTGATGAAAGTGTTCGCAACCAAATCGCTGACGAGATGGAGATTTTGGGCCTGGCTTTCTGCGAGATAAGTTTTAATCACTTCGCACACTGGTGCAATGAACTGCGGATATTTCTTCTACTATTTATAACCTTGCAGAGGGTAGGGTATTATAATTTTGTCACAAAATGTGCAACGCAAGTGGAATGGTGGCATCTGTGTCCATGTAATCTGTGTCTACTTCTTCTTAGTCAGCAGAGCTAGTTCAATTGATGTAGCCTTAAACGAGTTTCTTATGTTATGAACAACTTTTAGTTTTTCAAAAGTAGAGAACTAATTTTGACAATTAATCTGCTAAATATTATGAAAAGATATACTATACAATTTAGAAATCAAAAAATCGTTTTAGAATGAACATTTTTTGGTCTTATGACATACTACCGAAAGTTGGCTATTAAAAAAATTAAATTAATTAAAAATTAAATCCATCTATCGGCAAGGATATTAAATCTTTGGCAGCCCAAAGATAAGATTTTCGTGCTTTTCTGTGTACCATACGCATACAACTTGGATTCGCGATCTATAAAAAATAGCCAGTAGCTAGTCCACGGGTATGAAATTTCGGCAAGGCACGGCTATTCGACGACCTGGCCAGCTGCATGTTCGGATCATGGCCATGTCAATATAAACGCACACGAAGTGTCGACGTGCGATGTAAATTCTCCGCTGGAGGGGCGTGCACGATGCATTCGTTGGGACTGAGCTGCTAATTGGCGACGCATTTGACTTTCGGCGTTTGGTAGACTTGATTTTGATTGGCATGCAAAGCGTGCTGCAGTTTATGGTTTATTTTTTTTTTGGCTCTTTTGTTTTTAGAAATTTGTCGAAAATGTCTGTTAAAGATTTCAATTCGAACTTGCATTTGGATTTGCTACAACTCAAAGAGAAAGTGAATTGTACAAAACAGCTGCAGCAGCAGTAAAAGCACTTGCATAGTATTCATCAAAACAGTAGGCAATTTATTATTATTTAGAAGCTTTAATCTTTTGCTTCTATTATCCGAATTCAGTCTAAATAAACTGAAGTGCAAAAAGAATTGCCTTCATTAATAATTTTTCCCTTTTCCACTCACTGATTGAGGTAATTCAAATTAATTGAACAATTGAAAGTGGTATAAAACAAAACTTTTATTCAATTAAACTCTTTCTAATTACTCAGAAACCAAACCATTTGTTGTAGAGTAGCTCCAAGTTCCCTATATAAAAAGCAGCTTTTTCATTTATTCGAACAGTGCTCTTTAGCTATTGTCAAGAATTAAAGAAATATACCACATCAAAATAATGGTTCGAATCTTCAGCTTTATACTGATGCTGATGATTATAACTGCAATTGCTTCTGGGGACACCAAAAGGGCTATGAGCCACATAGGTAAGTGTATGTTAGAGCCTAATGATCAGGACATTATTAATATCCATCCTTTTTAGCCATTTGCAGTCTGCCGCCCAGATACGGACGCTGTAAAGGCTTCACTCGCATGTGGTACTTCAGTCCCGAGATGAAGATTTGCAGGCCATTTAACTACTCGACCTGCGGTGGAAATAGGAACCGATTCTTTAAAAAAGCAACATGCCAGCGATTCTGTAGATCAGTGTATTCTGACAACAATATATGGCAATAAGCAAACTTCAAACATTTTTAAAACTAAACCTTTCGATGCCAGCTTATTTTTCCATTTTAATTTCAATTATTTTTACAAATGTTTGATTTTACACGTGTTTGCGTGAATACTTAATTAAAAACAGTTTATATTTACATATGTATTGATTAAATATATATGACTACATGTGTGTATGTTTACAGTATACAAGCCAAGTTCTCTTAAATTCATTCAATTAAATTAATTTTGCTTAAAGTTGTCTATCGACATTGGCAAGGTGAGGCGAGATTTGGAAAGCAAATTAAAATATATAATTTTTTTTATTTCATGTCTCTTGAAATGCTTATCGATCCATCTTGTCGTCTAAGAATATATATATACTTAATGTGATCGAAAATGCTATCTTCTGCATGTTATTTACAATTACACAAAGCCAGTATGCCCTTGCTTACCCAATTTCACTGGAGGTACAGGGTAAAAAGTACATTAAGTGATGTGAAATTGTTGCAAATATGGCAAGTGGGTTGTCTGGGCCAGGTCGGGCCTTCACAAGTTCAGTGCGCTGTATGCAAATGTATTTTCAACAATAATTAGTTATAGTAAGTGCAATACCTATTGAAAAGGGGCCCATTGTGAGAATACGTAAAAAGCTACTTTCCGAGCTACTGCGGGCAATTGGAGCCAGCTGGAGGCAGGCAACGGTGAAAAGACCCGCTGATTGCAGCCATATTCGGTAGCCCACAGATTCATGCCACAAGCTCGCTGCTTGCCACTCGCTGACTGGCTGATGCACTTACTTAACCTTACGTGCGTTGCTTTGACAATGCCGAATAAGCAGTCGACAATAAAAATATTTCACTTTGCACAACACTCGCGCGACGACACACGGCGACACATTCAATTGACATCGTCTCATAATTTTTTAATATCTCGCATACTTACATACGTAATGTGTACTCATGTATATGTATATGCTTAGACAAACATATGAATATAAATATATAAATACACGCGTAAACAAATGTGAAAGTGAAAGCATTGCTTATGCACGAGCTTAATAAAATGACGATTAATTATTTAATTATGAAAAGCTTCGATTGCAACAATCATACAAAGAGAAGCATCGTCAACCCCCAGTCAATGCAGCGTAGAGGGATTCAACCTGAATGCCGCATCACTGTCTCATTTTGGGCACAGACAACTTTTGTTTATTTGTCAATCTGTCGTTCATATGCATGAGCAACAATTACTTTAGATTTAAGCTGCTAAATAATAAAATAAGAAAAAGTAAAACAATTAGAAACTAAATGCACGTAACGACTTTCGATTGTTTGTCGGACTAATCGGCAATTGCTCAAAGGAGAAATCGCTGCAGCCTCCTCAGCATTTTATACACAGAGAAAAACTTAGCGCACTAGTTTTGAGCTGTTGATCATGCAAAAACTTGGTACAAAGTTGTGCAAATAGCTACAAATGTATAAAGCCATTAGTATACCAAATGTGTTTATTACTCTGATATGCAAAGCACAAAGCTGCAAGAACGAGTCACTAAAGTAATACAAGTGCCCATAACACATTTCTGCGATGAAAAGCAGAAAAAATAAAATGAAAACACGCTAGTAAAAAGATTGGAGACAATAGCTCGACAGGGACATCAATCATGTGGACAGCTACAGATCGCAGTTGCCACAGGTCGATGTCTGTGGCTAAAAACTGAACTCAAGCAGAATGAAAACATCACAAATATCCCACATTCAGCCTGGTTTTATTTTGATTTAAATAAGAGCCACGCAAAAAAAAGAAGCGTTGCTGAGAATGTGGACCAAAGTGCTACCTCAAAGACCAGTAATGAAGTACGTAATTAAAAGCTCCGCAACATGCAAGTTTAAAGGTTTTAAACGCACTTAATCACAATAACAAGCAGCTAGTTTGACTTATGCTAAGGTCAGAGAGTTACGCAGCTCGACACCAAGTCAAGTTGGCTCATTAATCTGAAGTTTGAAGAGAGTAACTTGCAAATTAGCTTTAACAGGCACTACGCAAATTTTGAGTCTACAGCTAATGCATTACTATTTATTATTCTCTGTTCCTAGAAGAATTAACTGGCAAGCTTGTCAAAAACTACTTATGTATATGTTTTTATACACGTGTCAGACAAAGTGTTTAAGATATTTTTAGTTTTGTTAATGAATGCTAAATCTGTTAACGATGCATAAAGATCCAGGGCAGCGGCTATTCATAAGCCGGACTTAACATGCTACGTGAATAGTACGCAGAGGAAGTTTGAGACAACGGGAATTTTACAGTTACCTGTAATTTCATTGAATATACTTAATGCTTAATGCTGAGCATTTATGGAAATTGCTTTATTTCTTTTTTCTTATTGTATTATTACTTTCAATGTGGAATTACAAATCAACTTTTCCTTCAGCTCCGGCTGCTTAGCGGAAATGATCCATGTGCCATTCTAACCTTTTGTGCAGCTCGTAGCAAGTGCAGTTAGAAGCAATTGAGCAACTTATCTCCAACTGGCTAACCGCATTGCATTTCAATCTATAACTGATCTGCATTGATGGTTAGATGCAGCTGTAGTAATCCAATCCAAAAGTGAATAAGTCGACGCAAACCACACCAGATACTACAACTAGTGAAATACCCAAAGCTATTTTGAACGAATTGGAACTATCATCTCATTTTTGAGAGTCGCCGTCATAGGGGGAAACACTGTGCTAATGATTAAAGGCAAATGTCTCTGGTGAGCAGTCATTAAAGCAAACCTAATAATAAACGACACAGAGCGTTCAGCTCAATTATGCGCTGAGTGCACAAGTTTGGCTTTTGAGATGGCGCACAGAAGGTAATTATGAAATTTTGGAAGGCAGGCGGTCAACCATTTGGACCTCATACGACTTTTAATGGGGGGCTGTCGCATAGCCCCCTTGTGGTTAGCGTAGCTAGCCCCGAGCTGTGGGTCGGCGTGGACTTCGCGGTCTGAGCGGTAATCTACGATTTACGCGTCCAGCAAAAAAGTGAAACTTGTGGCTGGCATTTGTCTTATCATGGCAAGTAAACCGTTTCGGCTTTGTTTTGCCTTAGGCCTTTGTTGGGCTGGTTTATAGCCGTCAGTATAACAATTGGCTTCAGCTGCGGGCCTGAATCTTTTGTACAGATAAAAAGAGCATCGTGTGAATTTTGCACAATGAACTTGAAATTTGTGCAACTACTTAGTAAAAGTGCTTAAGTCTAAAGTGCTCATCTTCGAGATACCCTGCGATTTCAACTACACAATTTTTTTAAATGATCTGTCTTTATTTGTATTTACTATTTATGCACATATTATTATTTCTGTTTCACTTTTAAGAGAATTAATTTATGAATATTTCATAATAATTTGATTAAACCTTTTTTTGCTACTTCAGTAGCTACAGGGCATAGAAAGAAAACTGCAACGTAAAAAAAGAAATATACAACCGCCCTCTTGCGGCGGTGTCATTGTTTTTATTTTGGGAACCTTTCACGTTGCGCGTGAATTTGAAGTGTATAAAAAACGCATCGCATATTCAGTGGTTCAGTGGTTAATAAGCCGCAGTCGCGTCACATTTTTTCAGGTTGTTAAATTTGTACATACGAGGGTGGACCACTAAGTTACCGTGATACCCATGAATTCGCTGGGCGTTTTTCAAAATTTTTCTTTAATTTACAAGATTGATACATTTATATAAGGTATTTACAACTGTTGATCCTTCCAAAAAGAAGAACTTATCAAAATCTCCAAAACAAGCTAGTTCGGATATAACCTTGGCACTTGTGACATGTTTGTTTCCCTTCCAAATATTTTTCATGTCTCGAAATTAAAAAGAATCACACGCACAATTCATAATATACATTATAAACGTTGGCAATGGCAATGGCAGTTGAATGTGCTTGTTAGTTATTGTAATAAGTGAGACCTTTATTAAAAAAGCACGCCAAAAAAAGCTGGCTGATACATATACAAATATCAATATGAAATAAAGTGAACTGTGAATATAGTTAAAATCTAATCACCTAACTATTTTTAATTAGCATTGGCTGCTAGGATCTTTGGCTAAAACAAACACACAATTTATACACTAGCATCGAAATCAGATTTTTTCTTGTTCAGTTTATAATTGCCTGTGTATGCATATAACTCATCTAGCGAGGACTGCATGCTCCTTTAAATAACTGACATTACAAAACCAAATAACTCACTTAAGTACTTTTTAATCCACTCGTGTTTGCAACTTTAATATAGTATACAAGATATTTGCAAAGGTGTGCAATTATATGTGTAGTGCATTTAATTAATTTAATTTAATTATTTTTTAATTTGCAAACTTAAAACCTGCCGTATTGACTCAATCACAAGAATAGCTCTCCGATTTGTTAAGGAATAAAATAAACATTGATAAACGCATTTATTAAAATAAATGCCTTACATTAATAAACACCCCAAAGCTCAAGCTCAAAATCTTTGGATCGAAAGCCTAAACAAATTTTTATATAAAGTACAAAAAAAATTAAAGCCATTAAATTACATATACTTTACTAAATATGTTTCACCATTCTTATTTTATTTTATGAATCGAATGAATGTAAATCGGAATGCAAATTTAACATGTGCAAAGAGTCGACATTAAAATTGCATATTACTTATTGTATGTTTAAAAACTATATTTTTTTTGTTGTTAGATTTTATTATAATTTGTGTGTATTTGTAGCAGATCAGTCTGTTTATCTTTTTTCGATAAAGAGAAGTAAAACTAAATTATCATTTGCATTTGATTGGATCGATTCGGTTTGATTAATTTGAATTTAATTTAAATCTGTATACCAAATATTTGAAATCGTTAATTTAAATAGGTTCTAACCAAAGCAATTTAATATTTTAGATACTTTTAGAATTTAATTTGTATATTCAAGTTCCTATTGTTGATTATCGGTGTATCAACTTTTTTTTAAAAAAAATTAAATAAAATATAAGACAATCTGGACTCAAAAATAGCAATTCCTTAAGGTATCAATGACAAGCGAGCATGAATTAGGGTGAGTACGGTAAGGAAGTTCAAAAGCCATAATTTTAAGGTTTCACGCGTAAACAAACAACTTTGTCCACTGTTCTGATCGAAAATGTATATAAAAAATCAATGATGCTTTCTGATTTAATCATTTGAACAAAATCGTTATACATTTTCACATTTTTCTAATGAGTTCAAGATGTAAAAACAAGTTATTGTATTAAAGAGTGTCTTAGAAAAATTAAAACTTTTTATGTCTGGGTGAACCATATGTAAAAAACTGCAATATATATAACACTCACCCTATTTGGCTTCCGTCGAAGCAAGTGGGGCGCTCCGCCCGGCGGCTGCAGTGGAACGGCCGGCTCAGGGGTGACCTGCTGCACAGGTCGCGGTGGTTTAAGGGCCAGCTTCTTGAGGCTCGCTATTCGCTTATCGCACATCAAGGAAACGTCATCAATACGCTGTAAAACCTGCAATAAATATATGCAAAAAACAAAGTGAGTTTAGCAGAAACTATTATTATTATTATTAGCTTGTATTAGTATTAGCTGTAGTTCTAAGTGTTTTGTGCTATGCTTTTAGTTTTTAAATGGTTGTATTCCGTAAATCATACGAGTAAACTACTTTTACGAGACGTGTGATCCACATTCACCCAATCAGAGATATTCACAATATGTTCGACTTAAATGTGAAACTTTAAGCCGACTATTGTCAATCGTTGAATGGAGCTTCGAAAAATGTCTCGTTCACAACGAGACAATTTGCCGGTGTTCTTCAATTTTTTGACAGCTCACGCGTGTTGTTCGAGTTGAGATGACTTCTTAGAGTGACAATTTTCAGGAGAAAGTGTAAAGATGCAAAACTAGAATGCACGGTCAATCTTCAAGATGTCAAACGTAAAGACTTAACCATCACTATTGTAAATAATGTCTTAAAATATAGTAATAGGGCTTTGATACACGGTACCATATTTATGGCCTACACATATTCAAAACGAATAAAATCCAGTAAGAAGGTTCTACTATAATCACGAGTAACAGACTAGATTATACTGTAAACAGTTTTTACAAACATTTTATTACTCTTTCTGCAATCATTGCAATATGCTTAGCGGCTGCGGTTGAGTTTACATTTTTGAATAATTAGCATTTTTCAAGCTTTAAGCTCTAAAATTTTAAAATTTTACAAGTACCCAAAAACGTGGTAAACAAAGTTAGAGATATTCTTTAAAAGAACATAGTAAACCAATTTGGTTATTTAAGACCCGAAGGATATCGAAAATACATCAAGGCACTTCGTCGCCAATTTCAAATAAGTTTGATCTGCTTATGGTATACACAAACAAAACAACTAAACAACCTATTGAAGCTGACCAAAAATATATGTACTTCATACAGTCAGAGATGGCTTCTTTTACGTGCTACATATATTTGCATCAAATCAATGGGTTCAGAGTTATTAATTGTCTTATTATGCATATGGAGTAGGAGTATTTATGGCCACAATGTAGTCTTTAGCTTTAGTTGTTTCCAAGATCCAATCGATAGCTGGCAATTGCATAATTGCGCCTTCAGGACAATAGCCATTTGGCGATGTCATGACATTTAACATTTGACATTTTACATAACGGTGTGCAGGCGCAGCACATTTGCCACTTTCACTTTTGCTTCCGGCGAGGTCGGTGCAGTGGAGGGGCTTATTGTCAATTTTGTGCATCTTTGCGCATCTTCAGCGTGCCATAGACTCCAGACATTGGCAGGCGACATCGCTGCTGCTTTTCACCAGTTGACCAGTTTTGTTGGTTTCTGCGAAAGTCCATGCAACATGTGCTTGTGTTGTTGATCAAAATAATAAAATGCAGCTGCTGATGCGTTAGCCAAACAAATATTTAACAATGTACTAAATGTAATTTATTTGGCCTGTGTTATTGTAAATTGCTTAATTTTCAGGGTTGTCGAGTACACTTAATCCCATTTGTTTATTTCAAAAAGAAAAAGAAATTATTTGGGTAAATTTTCTACAACATTTTGTAAAATTAAAAATACTTTAATAAGTGTTTTTTTGCAGGAAAGAATAGAATCAAAATGTCATATAACCATAACATTATAATATTTTTTTATATAGAATGGACATATATTTAATTGATGAATGAATAAGCATTTTTAATGTTATGAATTAGTATTTTCATGTAAATATTTTATTTAAATTACTAATGATTTAAGTAATCGTATTATTTAAACAAATAAAACATTTGCAATTTTTATTATTTTATATTCGTATATATTTATAAATAAATTGATACGTATTCTGTTGACTTTAACATGAAATTAAAGTTAAATAAGATTGGCCTCAGCTTTTTAATTGTGATAACTTTTTGGTTGTAGGCAACTCTGACGACGCCGATGGCTTATTACCTAACTTACCAACACACCGCCGACCAATTATCTTGCCACCTTTCATTAACCTTTGCAGGAGAAGGCGCCCACACTCTTAACGACAGTGAATGAACTCAAGTTGCTGCTTGACATTAACATGTGTGTGTGTGTGCTCAGGCATATGCAGACGTTCGATGAATTTTTGACTTTTGATACAAACTTAAATGCATACAATATCCATCAAAATACGTATTTATTGATCGTGACAATTGTAAAATTTTCCCAAGAATACTTATTGCTTTATTTTATAAATATTTACTTTTTTATATACTATATTTAAACGCAAGTGTGAATTATTCTGGCGGTTATTTTCTAATCTAAATACAGCTTCTATCTAATAAATATTCTATCCAGAACATATAATCCCCCCTATCTGATAACTTATGAAAAGAAAGTGTGTGTAATTAACTTGAGTCCCTGATATACTCAGAAAACTTTTATTAATCGGGCAAGCTATGAATATAGTATAAATATATTTTATATATTCTCTAGATTATATAAATATATATGTATATATATACATATGAGTCAAACATACAAACGTCAAACTTCATAGACAGAGGGACAGACAACTTTATGAGTTTGGAGATTATTCTATCTGCCAGCTACATACATTTACGCAAAAGGTTTATACAAATTTACCAATTTTTTAATGAAAACTGTCAATCTGGGTCGCGAATCTGCTATACACGCAGCATTTCAAGCTGCTCACTTAAATTTTTAGCCTACTTGACAGAGCTAAAATAAAGTCTCGTAAGTCTAAAAAGAAGTACCTGTTAAAAAATTATCCAGATATTTCATAAAATTTGAGTTGAAGATGTGTACATGTACATGCACACATGTACTTGCACCTTCCACAATACTGTACTAATTAAAAACGATAAATTTTTATCACATCTTTTCATGTGTTATCTTTATATTCATTTAATTTACGAAATATGCTTAACCCAATTACAGTAAATAATTATTGATTTCAAGCATAATGTTTATTTATTCTAGCAATTAGTCAGCTAGTATACAAAAACATGATCTTCGTAATCATTTGAAAAATATTACTCATGTTCTCATTTGCTTCTTTAATTTGCTTAAGAATGAGAATTCTAATGGCCTAATAATAAATTAAATATATAATGAAATCATTATTCAACATAAATATTCCAATTTATGTAATAAAAATAAATGTAACAAATTTTTACAGTTGTACTCTATTTATAAATTTATAAGTCATTGACCGATGCTACCTGGGAAATGAAACCTGTCTACAGAAGCAATTGTAAATATATTTGTGTGATGCAACTCCATTTGAACCATCAGCACATTAGGTGGATCTGTGCTGAAAGAATCAAATGCAAACGCAAGGATATCCAGTATCGGAAACTGGTCAAACAGGCTGAGACTGGAATGAAAGCGGTCCAGAGCACAATAAAAAATTGTGTCAAAATCATTACACATACACAAATGCTGTGGAAGTTCAGAAAATGGTAAACTGCTATAAGAATATTCCAATGGCAACGAGCAAACGGGTCTGGCTGACCTATTTCGTGCATGGCCGCGACATCGTTTTTACAGATTTCTTTAAAATGAATAAATAGCCAACCAAAAGCTGGAGTTGCAGTGAGTTTACAAAAATAGGTCGGTTTATTGCCGCAGGTATTTGGCAGATGCTAAGACACCATTTAGAAGTCAATGTAACAATTCGTGTGTGCCACATAATAAAAGAAGTCACAATAAGTTAACAGAAATGTAAAAGTTGTAATATAAAAGTGGTTAAATATAAATACAACAACACATCCACATAATTTTCATGATTGCTTCGACGATTCTTTCAATCGAACATGTGTTGTTCGATGTTGTGAAGCTGCCTTTGGTATAAAACGTCAAACACGTTTGACGACAACAGCTGACATAATATTATTGACAAATAGAAGACTCTTATACAGTCATATATTTATGTATTTCAACAATGATGTATAAATAAGCAGTATATTTTTCTTTATAGACAGTAGTAAACTGCATAATGACAATTCAATTGTTTAATCAGCAATTGAATATGTCTCCCCATTTGTTTGTAATTTTATCTATAGGTCATTGGCTTTTACAACCTATAAAAAGAATAACATAAATATTCCCACGTCATTGATCTGTACACCTACTAGGAAAATAATTGCATCTCTCCTGCATTCATTTTGCCCACTTCGCTTAGCAATATGAACCGGTTGATTGATAGCGTACAAAGTATTAAATGCACATTATGTTTGTTGTAGCATCAAAGAATGCCCCATTCCGATTGCAAGCGCTGTTATCTAACTGTACTCGTTCACAGATAAACTCCAGCATCAACAACTAGTTGCAGACACTAAGAACCAGTCTGCATAATACAAGAATTGCATTGCATGGCAACAATCGACAGCTTTACAAATGCAGTTAAAGATCTACGCGTTTGAACGGGTTGGCAGTCGGCACTTTGGTAATACATATATACATGAAACTATAAAATCGATGTAATGTTCGCAGTTTTTTACATTCCTATTATATCACAATCTTTCAGTCATTATGTATGAACTTAAGTCGAAAGTGGCCGACTAGGAGATACCCTAAAACTAATTGACATTACACGTATTTTAACAATCTTAAATTCAAGCATGCAAATAATCGCATTCACAAACACACGCATTTTACTTAATGTTTGCGCTTAGGTGCTTGGAACTCAACATCAAATCCTTATCAATGAGTTTTCGAATAACTTCCAAAGCAAGGCTGTGCTAATTGAATTGATGTGTTGTCAATTTAGTGGCGAGCAACTTGAGTGTTATTAACGAGAAAAACACAAACCCAAGTATTCGACAAAATAAACGCGAAAGCCATGACATTAAACTAATATATAAATAAATTCTGTTATGACTTTCTTTCGATACCGTTTTTCATTTCATAAATATACAAATTAATGTTGATATATTTTCGGAAAAAAGAAATATAATACAATATCCAGACCACCTTGATATCCCCCTACCCCAATTTGAAATAGGTAATTTAAAAAGTAAAGCAATGGGATTCGGTTTCAACACGGGTTTGAATTTTCCTTTGATGTACTGAAAAGTATGCATTTATGCTGTTTGTTTAGCAATTAATCAAGAATTCTTTTCATCAAGCGTAGCCAATGAGTAAAGTGATCAGATTGAATAAAGGTAAGCTATGGTATGTCCTCGCAGCTATTCCTGACTAGAGCCTTCCTTGTTGTTTATACCTTGTGTACACTATACATAAGCATATAAACCATTTTATTTATACATCTGATTTATTCAACTGAACCTATTTTAAGGAATACTGACAGACTATCGGTAATTAAAGTGAACTTGATCTATGCTTACTGTGTATACTACGGTACTATTACATAAGTATTCATAAAGCCCATATCATCCTTTCTTCAAAGTGTTGCTGATAATTAAATATAAATTGAACTTTGGGGCTTTGACCTTGTATGTACAATGTCAACAGATGAGTCGATAGATCAAGTAACTTTAAAATCATACCTTTAAAAAAGATTTTAATACATTATGTAGTATCTTGTACTCATTGATAAGGAGTATAAAAGTATATTAATGTTTTCGAAAAATTTAATATTGTAAATAACTTCATCACACATTCCAAAAGTAAGTATTTTACACGTAAGCCAAGTAAATTAAGCAATTTATAATTTACTTATATTTGAATGTACTCACCTGAGATACAAGTGCTTTGGTTTCCGGAGTCGTGCTTTCCAAAAATATTTTTTTAAATTCACTCGGACTAGATAACTTAAAATCTGAAGCAGATGCAATAAAAGCCTGGATTTCGTGCAGGCTTTGCTCAGCGAGATCGGCCGACACTGAACACTTCTCGATCCGCTGAGAAGCCAATAGCTCCACACCGTTGGCACACCATTGATTAGCCTGTGAAAACGTAATATTAGTTTAATTAAAACGTATGTAACTTTGAGTATATTAATTCATATGTGATTACCTTTTCAACTCTCTCCATAAGTTCGCTATTCTTAGCCAGTATTTCAAGCCGCTTACTCAAGCGCATGCCGATTATATCGCAGACGCGCTGCAGTTCGTCGCACTTGGGCTGAACAATTTCCCAAGGGTAGACGCCTCGGGAGCCTACCAATTGTTGTCCAGTTTGTATAACCTCCTCAGCGCGCTCTGTGTCTATTTTGATCACTGAACAAAACTGCTTAGTATCCTCGACGAGTGTTGCAACACGTTCCACACTCTCGCCGATCTCAGTCATATCGGCTACTGTCTTCAGATGTCCATCGAAAATGTTCTACAATAAATTTATTAATAAATTAAACAAAAATCGTGTGTTATCTCTTCTTTTTGATTACTCACTTGGAGCTCACGGAACTCCTGCTCAAACATGCGCAGGCGCAGGCACTGTTCCAGACGGTTTCGATGTGTCCGCCAGAACTCGTCGAAACGGCGCTCGGTTTCCTCCAGTTGCACGAGCAGTCTACGGTAATCGCGACAATCGTCATAATGTTGGGGTTGTTTAAACTTATATTGTTGGTGATAAATAATTTGTTGACGATGTATTGGCTGCCCTGCACTGGATCTGCACATCGATATTTTGGTCATTGTCATTTATGAACATTCATATTAATTTGTTTCGGTTTTTTTTTTCAAAGTTAGTTTTCATTTTGAAAATGTTTTGGTAATATTAGCGAGAGCACGAAAGGGAAGACAAGAGACGGCAACGACTTCATGAGTGAGATGAGTGACAATCCGATGATAGAAATAACATCGTTTCTTTTAATTAAATTAAACGGTGCGTAGTTTACATTTTAAGTGCATTTCGTGTTGTCGGTTAGTTTCAAAACAAGACCAATTTTATTAAGTATTAAGAGTCCCCATTCTGACATAAACAAATATTGATATTGCATTATAGACCGATAAGAAGATATTCCGAATCCAGCAGTCGCTACGAGAATTTTATCCCCCTTACATTTACATACACATACACACTCATACATGGAATATCTATAATTTAAAAGTTCCAGTCTCTAGATTTTGGAGTTTCTTATTTCGCTGCGTTTATGTACATGGATAGAATGAATATACGTGTCATACATTTTTAAAGCATTCACCGTGAATATGTATATTGCGTTTAATCATGGTCCCATTACATTTGGCGAAATTTTATTTTATTATGTTTAAACAATATATGTAGTTGTCATGCAGAAAAAAACACACAAGCCCCAGACATCACATATTATATATTTTTAATTAAATGAAAGTTGTTGCCCCATTTAAATTTAATAATTCTAGAGTATTTACGCAGAGGCGTATATTTTATAGCTAGTTTAAATTAACAAAATCGAATAGTCAACAATAAAATAAGTCTTTCAGAAAAATTAAAAATGTTTAAGAACCCAAATATTTTCTGTAAAAATTTATACCATTAACATTGTAGTGTAGAGTGTATGGTACTTACTAATAATATTTAGATTTATATAATCGGAGAGCATACTAAGTTTTCCCAATAAATGTGTTTTGATAGATTTAAACTATTAAATCTTCAGGAGAAATAAAATTTTTTAAAAATAACTTAATTCAATAGACAGTTTACAAGGCAGCTATTTTATAAGGTCTGCTATGTTTAACTCATCAAAAACTTCTAACAAAGATAGATTTATAGATATAATAAATTAGATTCAAATCAAAAACATGTATAGAAATGTACATTTATTTGTATTAAACGATATATTTATATATAAAGGGTATTAATAATCAAGCCAATGTTCTGTCATAGGACCGAAATATATGTTCCTCAATAAATCAGAGATTTCGCTTTAGAATACATACATATATTTTGTGGGATCGGAGATGCTTCGGTCTGCCTTAAAGCCTTTTTAAACAGGCACAACTCATAACAAGTAAGATCGTTGCGGTCGGGTGTAATCGGCTATTCAATTCGTTGTTCAGTTAATTTCTAAATAATTTCACTCAACTTAACTAACGCTTCATGCATACTACACAATCGAAACAGGTCAAAAAAATTCTAAGAAAAAATCTATAACATAATCTATAAAAAGAAATGTATGTATGATTGTGTGCACATGCATACAATGCGTAAGCTTTTTACCAAATGGAAAAACTTCTTTCAGAAGCTTTCCTTAGTGATTTAATACATAAAAATGTTCAGAGGTATCCAATTTAGCATACCTTACTCCAATTTACGAAATAAGCTTTAAAAATCATGAATTGCTGTAGATTTCTATTTAGTTTTAGGAAATCAACAACTTGATGAATCTAGTTTCTATCTAAAATCAATTTATCGAGATCATCTCGAATTTAGAGATGTACGATGGGATGGGCAAAGAAAAACTGCGTTTACGCTGGCATGTGTATATACTTAAAATTATACATTGTACCCTTTCAAGCCACTTTCAATGAGTTCAGATATAAACAGTTCAGAAAGCTCTTTACGCTCAAAAGGGGATCTTTAGATACTATATTAATGGAACAAATTTTGTTGTTGTATTATTGGCGATTTAAAACTATTCAAACTATTCACTATTCATTTTAAAACTCAAATGCTATTCTCAAAAAAGTTAGTAGAAATGGTGTTATATAGTAAATAAAAACGTATATATAATCATATTAATAAGTATGCTTTTTTTACTTAATCAGGAGAACAACTTTATGTATATCACCACAGTTTACTAAAAAACACCAATTTAATTTAAATTTATAAACTACTTTAACTAGAAAATATCCTGCATTAAAAAAACCTACGTTTAAATAAACATTTGGAATAAAACAATTGATTTTTTGAAAAAAACATTGTAGGACATTTTTTGTTACATATGTATGTATAAGAAGAATGTAAATGAGATGTGTGTGTGTAAAAAAATAGATTGTCGTCAAAACATTTTCATGAAATAAACGTTAATACAAAACCAGTGCAGAGCTATATAAAACCAAACAGATTTTAAATTAGTAAATCGTATATTAGTTAGGGAAATACAATAACGCGAAACTCAGTTAAGCGAGGTAGAAAGATCAAACAGAATACTCTATAACAATGTAGCAGGACAATTCAAAAACACCACATACCTTTCAATGGCGCTGACATTGCCAGTGCGTTCCGAGAACTCCTTAAGTTCCTCATTCGATTTTATTTTATCCAGTAGAGTCTCGCCGTGCTTGGCAGCAGCCAGAATTTCATCCTGCATATAAAATGTATACAATTAGTTTAAATTCAATTGGGTTATAAATCAAAAGTAACCTTCAGTCGCGCGTAGTCGACGCCCTGATCCTCCAATAGCTTTCTTGTGGCTTCAACAGAATTGGGAAACTCCGTGTCATGTATGGCTTGTATAAATACATCCAATTCGGCGGAGACTTGATGCGTCAAGCTTGAAAACTTTTCGAGTGACTGGAATAAAGTAATTTCGTTAAAAATCAACATAAGCCCTGGATAAGTAAGTACTCACGATCCTCTGTTGGATCCACTCGTGATGGGAGTATATTAATGAACCGCCCATATCTGGGGTTAATTGACTGGCGTCAATAAACTCATGTAAATCGGACAACGCCGAACATACAATGAGCCGAAAGCGATATTCGTCCTTCGAAGAGAACTTCGAGCTCACCTCGGATATGGCCTTTTGAAAGAGTCCCGACGGTCGTAGCACATAGACAACATGAATAATTCCGGGAAAATAAATCTTTAATTCAAAAAAGAAAGTATGGCTTAGTTAATGTGTATGCATACGGTTTTGATTTACATACCGATATTCGCTGTAACGCCGTCTTAACTGATGTCCATCGGTCTTTGCGTCGATCAATAACTAAATGAAAACCGAGATCAGCATCCTGGAGGCTAAAAGTGAATAACCAAATAATAATATTTATTCGCTATTTTAAACAAAGAAGATAACTTACGATGGCACTGAGCTTAGGTACAAAATAAGCTTTTGATAGTCTGCTTCTTCCATTGAATTAAAATTATTGTTGTCCGGGAAGATGATAAGAGGGCAACCTTCCTGGGAGCGACCTCCTGTAATGATTGCATGCTGGGGATGAAGCAGATCTGCCACGTCAGCTATGTTGAGTACGCCTTCGCCACTCATGGCGGCGGCCGCTTGCGCTGGACTTATGTGTTCCAGCAACGAGTTAATCTGTTCCGACGATCTCTGCGCACTGAGAGCTTCAGCAGCATAGGCTACACCCTGTGAATTTACAGAGGATGTGGAGTTACTGCTGATCGTTGATGTGGTATGTTGCAACAGTCCTGAGCTGCGATTTGTATGCGCCGGCGAATTGCTAAGCGATTGAAAAATCGCCGTCTGTATGGAAGCGCCGCTGCTCACTGAGATTTGAGAGTCGATCATATGGCGGCTTATCAATTGCTGTTGCCGCTGTTGCGTTTGCGATGCGCTCATCACAATTGCCTCAGATTCGGCAATCGCGTTCTCCACGTCATTGTCTGTTATCAGAAGTAAATGAAAGCAAAGCAAATTGCACAACAATTTATTAAGTATTTAAATATATTTGTATTAAAACATAATGTTGTTTGCCTGACATTTGTTTTCAACAGTTTTTTAAACCATCTTGTTTTAAACAAATGTTTACTACTATCTGTATAAATATTTTAATTAATTTACAACATTTCCGTCAACCAAGTAAGTCCTCTAAATGTGTTTCGAATGCGATGTACAATAAAAAAAAAACAAATTAAAAAACTTCATACATCATAACTGAACACACCATAACAAAGTTTAAAATAAAGAATGGTACTTTTGCAATCCACCAACTATTTTATTATAGTATAAGACTATTATATATTTAAATTAGTGCAAATGTTTTTGCGTTGCTATTTAAAACCTACTTGTTAGAAAGCAAGTGAATCCCAAAAATCTGTTAACGAACTAATGTCTTCCCATTCGATAAGTTTGGCTAAAAGCTTTTAGTTGGAGCTTCGGGTTGAAACATTTTATTTATTTTAAATAGAGCGCATATCTCTGAGAAAATATATTTGGGGGTAGTTTAAAGTAATAAATGTGCATGTGTCAAGTTTTCACAACCTGGAGGTACATTGAGCTCAGCCGCAAACTGTATAACTTTGAATAATTTTTACGACTATCGTGTGATCTATAAAATGCTTAGAACTAAAAAAGATTTGCCAAACGTGTGTATTAACCAAAGTATAAGCCTGTTGCGCATTATATTATATTATAATTGAAAACATATTCATATGATGGATCTCAATTTAATAGACGCCTAGATATGCTACGATCACTCTGTATTTATATATATTTCAAAGATACTGAAAACGTGACGAAGGCGATATCCAAAAGAAATGAATTTGGTGAGATCGGGCATAATTAAACGGGGCAGGTTATCGATAATTTCTTAACATTTTTCCAATTTTTGCTCCCTCCAATCATACAAAGTCCAAAGACATGGAGTCAATTCCGACAAAAATACAATGGGTAGGGCAGTAATGTGTAATGTGATGAATGAATATTCCTAATCGTTGTGAAGATAGCATTCATTGGGCAAACGGAATCATGACAAATACACCCGCTTAATAAAAACTTGCCGCTATATTGATCTAAAATGTAACGATGTGGCATTTAATAGATGACAAATAGTCACAACAAACAAGGGTACATTGATCCCCCCTAATCCAATGGGTCAGATGATTTAAATGAATATTTATGGAAATTTATTTCTGAACCCCATTTGTCACGTACATTAAACTACGAAACGTTCTCTTAAACAATTGTCAAAATACATTTGTAAAAAAAAATTCATTAAAAAATGGTTTAGTTTAAACTAAAAAGTCGTGTTGACTTATTTTGTTTACACATAGTGCATTTTTCATTGCAAATGGGTGGTATATATATATACATATATATATATATCTGTATATATATATAGATTTATTTATTGGTTCGAAGTTAAAGCCTTTTTAGCTTTGACCTATTTTCAGATAGACGGAATCGTACACATGCTTATCAAATACGAATTTTCAGCTGTTCCGCTTACTTTGATGTTCGTTTTTCTTTTTTTTTTGTTAGTCATGTCTTTTGCAGCTTATAAAGTTTGTTTATAGTACGGCTCCATAGAAAAAGATCAACAATGATTGAGTTAGGTTAAAATGAATATTTATTGTTATATGTGAACTCATAACCACAACGTTAAAAGGGGTCTACGTTTCAAATTGGTGCAGTACAAGTTATGGAACTTTCAATCTGAGTTTATTTCAGCTACATAAAACTGAACTTATGCAAAGATATATATATATTTATATATATATGTGTAAAGACACCAATTAATCCGTTGCAACAAATGCCGTCAGATCGGTGGGAAAACACAGAAGTTATTAAAGAAAACGTCGACTATAGCAGCAAGCGCAAGCAATTTCTATTTGCATACACTACACAAAAAGATACACGCCCATACATATTTATTCTATTTTAGTATAGTTTTGCAGTTGTTTGCGATTTTATATTTGTAGTATTACTTCTATAATAGATCCTAGCTTCCAGACTTCACTTATGATACGAATTGCAAGCAGTACAGAATATGTTATTTGTTTATTATTTCATCTTATGCTTACGCAGTTCTGCTTGTTCTACAGGTTGCACTTCAGCTCTACGTCAGTGACATAAGGTTAATCTCTCACCTTACAACTTTTTTGCCTGTACATTTAATGCCAAAGTAGGATATAAAGTCGAAATACCATAGTTTTATTATTTTTCAATTTTAACATCAGATTAATTATTGAGTTTCACGATTTGCGCAAAAGTAAATAAAAATACTTAAAAAAAAGAAATTGTGCCCATTGGCAAAGTAATGTCTATAAAGAATTTTAAAGACAATATTGTTTTAGTTTAAAGTACACGACTAGATAACACCCTATACATAGCATCCAGCGTCTGTAGAAATAAACATACGAACATTCTGTGTGTGTGTGTGTATAACACATTCTTCTCTTCTTCTTATTAAAACACTTCAAAGTTTTATTTCACAATGATGTTTCCTTTACGAGCAACATACATTTTCACATACATCCTTGTTAACACATATTTAAAGGGTATTTTTGAATAATTAGATTGTAATTGAGCACGATATAGAATATGAATTCGAACGAGAATACTTTTCACTCACAGCAATTCGGTATCTGACTCGTTAACATACCATCAGCCATGGCTTGCAGGTTTCCCATTGTACTTGGCACCGGTATACCCAGGTATATATGTAGGCTGCAGATAAGTACGCATTCGTTTGGTAAGCACTGATTACGGCACTGTCAATGTAAATATTTCACATGCCAACTTGTGTGATTTTTTACTATATGGAAGCATGTGAAAATGATCTGCTAAATTACACAACACCCTAAACAAAACAGCTGAGGGTAAAGATTTAACTAAACACATATGTTTTGCACAGCTGTGTAGTGAGTAACACCACTTAATATTTCCTTTTTGTAATTTTCGAACCAACAGTCACATATCACAATTCCACAGCGACAAGAAAATAGAATCTGGTTACTGAAACTTAGCGTACGGTTTTGCCACTGCGATATTCGAAGAGACTCTGGCTGTGAGTCTCATCATTGTTGGCCTCGTCATCATCAGCTGGTCCGCTCCAGAGCGAGCGAGCGCTTGCGTAAGAGAAAAAAGCATCGGAGAAAAAAAAACACGAAGCCTCTTAAGACTAAGTACCATGAAGGTGATTGCTTGATGGTGTTTCTTAGTAAGACCAAATCTGAACTAAGAGCGCCAATGCCTACTTTTATATGCTTTCTTCTGCTCGAGTTGGAAATTGTGTACGCAGCATTTCGACTGCAGTTGCACACATTCGTTTGGCATCGACAAACACCTAATTGGAGCAGCGCCAAAACGATTCAGTCAATGCACACACTCAAGATTTCCATTCACAGATTAACAGATACATTGAGACGTTAAGTATCTAAAAGTTCTATGTGTGTTTCTCTTTTGAATGCCCACTGTCCGCGGTAAAGCGGGTTACATCTGTACACTGCCATAGGGTAACCAGACGATAATTGCGCTTATATACTACATAGAGACTTAGACATAGCACCTTAACGATGTTTCACCTCTCAATGTTTCCAGCTACAGCTTTAAATAAAGAATGTTATAATAGTCCTACCGCCATTACTGCTGTTTAGCTGATAGGTGTTCATATTACCCCGAAAGGTCGAAGACTTTTCATAGTGATAAAATAAAACATTTCCAAAATCTTTGCATTTTACTATTTTCACCTTTTAATGATTAAAGGCGATAGCTATTGTAGTTTTAATAACTGCAGCATACTTGATTTTCATTAAGATATACTTGGACTAGGTTTAAAAAGCTTGTACACATGTTTATTAGTTAGTAAAGTTAAAAAAGGTTAAACTGATTTGTTTTTGCTAAGTGAACTTTAACTTTTACTGTTCGAAATTCAAACAACGTTATAATACCCAGGCCTGTACTTATATCCATTTGTTATTAAATTGTTAATATTTATTTATGTATAACATATAATTACTTTAAATCTGAAGTAACTAAATGCGAAATACTCGCTAACAATGTAATAGGAACTACAAACAGAAAGAAAGTAGTCATAACGAACTTAGCAGTCACCTTTATACTGTAATAATTGAAAATTTTGATTTTATTCAGATTGTAGTGACTCAAGGTCTGAAACTATGAGAGATGTAGACTTTCGCGACTTAGTGTAGTCAAAATCTCTTATGTTTTAATTATCTAGCTTCATCAGCGACGAAAAGAAATTTTGCTTAAATGGACTGTCGAAAACTTGAAGGAACAGACAGACGGGCATTGAACATAGTCATTTGACTTATTTGAGTATGTGATTTAAGGTATGTATAAATGCAAGGAGGGTTTGTTGAAGTGGTTGTAAATGTGCAAACGTGGATTCAAAAAATACTGCTGAGGACTGAACTTGAAGTGTTACCTATAAATGGAAGATTATAAGACGGAATAGAACAAAATAAATTAGCAAATAAAAATAAACCCCCACCGACGAAGTCTTTAACTCCTATCTAAACACGTGAAGTGCTTCCCACCCTGAAGCATCAACTATGTATTACATAATTTTGCAAGCAACTGCACGACAAATAGGAGAACACCTTTTTTTAAAAAATTTCTACGTTTAATTATTGATATCTGTTATTTGCAAAGTTTGATGTATTTCTAACGCTTAGAAATTACGAGAAATGCCCAAAATCCGGAGAGTTTTATCTATTTTCTTTTGCGAAAAGTATCCGATTATTTTAAGTAGGAGGCCTAGATACCTTTTTTAGCATCTACTTAAATTTGCAAAGGACTAATTATACCCAGCAAAAATTTCATGGGCTCGAGGTATTAAAATTTAGTGAACATACAAATAACATAGCTTAGCTTGTATTGTTACTTACAAGCAATTTATACATTTGCTAATAACGAAAACAATGTAATATTATAATAATTGAGAAGATCAAGAAACGATGTAGTAGCATAGCATTTAACATTTCCTATATCCATGCCTCAATTAAAAATAATTATATATTTTTTAGAATTACATCTATTTCAATAACCGTTAAGTATTTGTTAATTCTTTATGCATAAGCAAATGTACTATAAATATGTACACATATATTATTTGTGCATATTTCATAAGAGTATATTCCCAGCGCTTATTTAATTTTGAACTGGGCGCCTTTGTCAATTTACTTGCATATTGACATAAACAACTTATATATGAATTTTGTATATATTTAAAAGACACACATATGCATTATATGTATATCTATATTTGCAAATTCTATTATGCAACGATAAGTTCAAAGTAATTCGGCGCGGTCTACAGACTGCACACGTACAAGAAAATTATCCAAGGCAACTAGCTCAGTTTTGGGAAAAATTTATTGACACCGCATCCAAATGTGAATTATTTTATTTCGTTTTAATGTTAATTTTCAGTAACACCAACGAATGCGATAAACACTTGATCAATTCTGTTCTATGCCTTGTTTGTATGTTCGTAAGAAGTAAAAAGTTATATTGCCCTTATACGCACACTTTTACACATAAGTGTATTTACATATGTGCATCATTATTATTGGGAGGTCGACGTGTTTATGACTTTATGTGACGACCCGTGAGTCAAATCAGTTGTTTTTGGTTTGTTTAAGTTGAAAGAACGGGAACAAATATCTCCATAACTGGTGGCGGTAAATATTAATCGCACTTGGAACTAGGCACAGTTATTGAATGTGTGTTTAAGAAAACTATGTACTTGTCATTCCATACAACAAATATTTGTATATATAAATAGATATTTATAAATTGTTGGTTTTATGCATATGTTTCTCTTAAACACACACGCGCATATCGAATAATATTAATTACTTATTTATTGGTGTGTAGGCTATTTTAATACTGGCGTATATATGTACACACATACTTCACATAAAAAATAACATTCATTTTATATTTCAACTGTGCACCGGGAATATTTTTTGTACTGAAGATGAAGAATCGCATATATAAATAACATAACAGCGGGTATAACATAACCAGCTGCTGGACTGTTATTAACAGTAGATAATATATTACTGATAATAGATAATATATTACTGATATATCTGTTACAACAAAATATACAAAACAAAATGCATTCTATTTTATAAAATATAGTATGCGTTTAAATTTATCTAGTTTTATACGAATATTAAAATAATGCAATCTCTAAAGTTATCGATTATGATAAGAGAAAGCAACTCAGCTGATGAACATTTTATCTATTCTATCGATATATTTACTACAATACCCTTATTACAATTTAAGTTTGATAATAATTTTTAAACCATTTTATTTATTTTATTTGTATATTATTTTAAAAACATGTTTTTTATTATTAATGACTAAGTACTTAACACATATTTGTATTTACATTAAATAGCTCAAAGTAAACTGAGTCGATTTAAAACTGCTTAAGACAGTCAAAAAAACATTAACGGTGAGAAACCAAAAAGTCGAAAAGGCACATCATTGTTGCAAAATTGTATATCTATGAAAATGTACACATAATTTAAAACTGTTAAGAAAAACCAACTACAAAACAAATTCGCCGTTGCTTTATATACACATGTCATGGGCTTAGAATCATTCAACAGGCAAAACAAATGAGAATTGCGGTTAGCAGTGTTTAGCAAAAAGGGTCGTGTACCCTAAACAGAATAGAAACCCACTTGCAGCGGTGCGCCAATTGTAACGGGCGTTGTATGTACTTACTTGACGACATTCGTATACATACACATACATATGTACATACATATATATATATATCTAGATACATGTGGATGGGTACCCTTCTTTACAAGTGAAAAGAGCATGCATTTCGTAAGTGCGGCCATTAAAGTGCATCTAATTAAGGAAAATATGCAAGATGCACCTGCAAAAATACGACAAAATGACGCAATTCGCAAAAGAAGGTATTGAATTTCCTTAAAGTTCACACTTTTATTAAACTAAACTGTATTTACTAATTAGCTATATTTTAATTGACTTTATGTTAAAAGCCATTTTACACATTTGGTACCTAAAATCTGTTGGGCCAAGAAAAAATGACTTTTATTTATTCGTTTTTTAAAAAATGTTACTAAATACAAAAATGTCTAAGAACTATTTAATAACCTTTTGCATAATAATTACTTCAAAAACATATTTGTTATTTTGATCTTGGCAGAAGAAGTTGAAAACGGCATAAATGTAATCACCGCAAAGCAACATGCAACACCATACTAGCATCGATAAACAAGGCTCAACCATGACATTAAAAAAGAGATATGTACATATATGGCATTACTAATAGGCGTCATATGGAAAATCAATAAAATGAGTTGGCGAGTAAGGGCAAATATGGCCTTGATGTTTGCCAGAATAATTAATCAAAATGTACACCAACTACACAACTACACTCCAGGCAAATGGGCAAATGGATTTGAACAAACTGACCTGACAGTTCCGATACGTCCAGACAGCTTGATCTACTTTTGGTCCTCTGAAGCAGACGCTGCAGCGGCTGCTGTCGTTGGGGGCTACCAAACTGTGCATTGTTGATGTCGGGTCCGCTGCCCCATTCGGTATCGATGGCCTTGGAGGCACTGCGCTTAAAATGCTCCAAAAAATGATCGATTTGTTTTTCTATAGAACTGGATGGCGAGTTTTCCATTTTCACATTTTTACATTTGGCACATTACGAGTAAAACTGCACTTGTTTAAAAACTATATTTTGTATTTCTTTGGAATTCGAGGAAGAGGTGCCAATTTCCATTTTAGCTTTTACATTAACTCAAAATAATATTTTGTGTTTATCCCTTTTTATATTAAATTTTTCACAACAAAAAATATTTTCTTTTTATCTCTATGCGATTTTGTTGAAAATTCCTATTTGGATGAGTCAACCTTAACCGTTCTTCCGCATTGCTTAAATAAGACTGAGAGCACGGCGGAGTTTGCTGTTCCCATTGCCACGAATTGACCGAGCGCACGGTTCGCTCTGAGGATATGCCCAACACTCGTTAGGTTGTGGATGAGAGCGCGACCATGACGCCGCAACGACTCGGAGTGCCGGCAAATTTGGTCGTGTCCGTTGACTCTTGTTCTTTCGCGGTTGCCTTCTCGCTGCCGCGTAAAGCTTTGGTAAGCACGTGTTGTTAGTGAATTGAAATCTTTGACATGCGCACTATGGAAATACACAAGCCAATAAGTACATGGAATTACGATTATATATGTTCGTATATACATACATGTGTTCATTTGTATCTATTGCGATAACAGCTGTTTTATCCCTTGGAACAAAGTACTGTTGTGTGTTTGGCTACTTCCTTATGATAATAAAGGTGGCAAAACACATGAATTATTCTGTCAGTTTACTTCATATTTATATTTTTAAATTCATTTGTTTACCGAAGATTACATATCCTATTTTCATTGTCGGTGTAATCATTTATAACACTTATGAGCCAATCTCTGTAATTTAACAAAAACTCTTATTATTGTTAGTATTTTTAATATTTGAAATAGTAATATTACTCAAATGCTCTTTAAATCTGTTAGGTAGCCTGGGGTGTTCTTCAGCTAAAATATTGGTATAGTATTTGGTAGGAAGGCTCTAGTCTAGATTCATAGCTGCCCTGATATGACGTACACTACCGCCACAGTCATGCAAACAGTGTTGGCTGCGGACTTTACTTAAAAGTCGCCCTTGGAAATCCAATGAAATATTTTCTCCAATAACTTTTGAACTACAGACGGACAAACGGATGTGTCATAATCAATAAGGCTCACCTTTCTAATCGAGATACCATATTCTATATAGGATCGGGGTACTTCCTTCTGCTAACTGCATATGCACATTTACATTACATTTTTTTATCCATTTTCGACGGTTTCAGGTTATATTAAAATGCTCTTGTGCATCAAATAAAACACCTCCAGCTCTTTTAATCTGCGAAAAAAAACTTAAAGCATTAAGATAGGTTCGTATCAATTTTCGGAAATTGGGTCAAATCACAATGGGAAAAATCTTTTTTAAAAACTAAATCTACGCGTATAATTAAGGGTCAGACATATCTGTTAGATATATTTACACAAACCGTTAATCAATTGTACCAATCTTTTTAAAATGTATGAATTATAGTTTTATTATTATTACTAATTATAAAATAATATTTTTATTATTAATCACATAGGTATCAGATATCAATTACTCTACTGTTTGTTATTCGTTTATTTTTTACTCGTTTGTTAACTTTTAAATAGATTGTAACAAACAAAAGCTGAATTAAATTGTATACAATTATATATCGTCTTTTGAAAAATATGCAAAAGCTTCTTAACTTTAAAATTTTTGCGATATGTTTTGACAAGTTCAATAAAACAATCGTGGATCAATCTCAGTAGTTCGATAAATTTGTTAAATGAACGATACACAACTGGGCCGACACAACTCTACAATCAATCCATAAACAAAATTTTTAAGTATAAACTAAAGACGGACGCGGAAATAAATAAAGGAATAAATGCAAACACCTATGTATTTGGCAATTGTAAATTGTTGACTGTGGATTATGGAATATTAGGGTCTTGCATTTCGCGAGAGCTGTTTGGTATGACACATTTTTAATTCTTTTGTGTATGTATGTATGTATGAAAATAATGAGTATATATATCATGAACACATATGTATGTACTACTTAAACATATGTGAAAACATAAGTGTAATTTTGTACATATGTACCTTTACAAAATTGTATATACATATGCGTCAGATATTATATATGCTTGAAGTTTAAGTGCAAGTTACAAATTAATCAAATTTTTACTTATTAAGATAATTGCGAAAATTGTGAGTCTTAAATTTAATCATTTCTAGCAAAGAAAGAAAGCCAACAACGCATTTAATCAATGTTCTCCAACGGGCTGCCGTGCAACCTGTCGTTTCCTAGCTGCCTAAGCGTCCCAAAAGATGGCAATGAGGAGCTCTTGCCATCCAATATGGGGACTAGAGAGCCTGTTATTCTTAACGTATATGACATGGTAAGGTGTTAAATTGTTGAATTAACAAGCTAACCTTTAGTTTAATTAATTAATTCTGTTTTGCAGTATTGGATTAATGAGTATACCACTTCAATTGGTCTTGGCGTATTTCATTCCGGCGTAGAAGCATTTGGAACCGAGTTTGCGTATGGTGGCCATCCGTTTCCATTTACGGGTGTTTTTGAAATAGCTCCGCGCGACCACGACGAACTGGGTGAACAATTCCAATTCCGACAGAGCATACAAATTGGCTGTACTGACTTTACATACGAAGAAGTGCGTCGCATTGTCGAGGAATTGGGCAATCAATTTCGTGGAGATCGTTATCATCTTATGAACAATAATTGCAACCACTTTTCGGGAAACTTGACTCAGGTAACCACATACGTGACTTTAACGTTCATTAAAGCCATATTCTTATTATTGAATCTTAATAAACAGATACTTTGCGGTCAAGAAATACCCAGCTGGGTGAACCGTCTTGCACATTTCAGCTCCTGTGTGCCATTTTTACAAAGATGCCTACCAAAGTGAGTTGACCCAGGGAGATATATGCAATATTAATCTACCATATTTACCAATTATAGAGAGTGGCTTACACCGAATGCCTTGCAGCAAAGCATAACAACAATCCAAGAGCGCGAAGACTCGGACAATAGTCCCCTTTGAGACATTACCTGATCTAAAATATTCGTAACTTGCAAAGTCCCAAGCGAACGTAACTCATCCCTGCTGTCTTAAGACCAACAATATTGTTAAGTTAAATAGAGAAAAGCCGGGTTATCGACACTCATTTCATTAAAGCCAAGAAAAACATTTTCCAATAGAATGCAAAATAATGTTAATAGGTTTATATTAGGCTACATCAAAAGCGAATAAATTATTGGCTATTGTAACTTGTAATTTGACTACTCAGAATTAAGATATTATTAAGTGGCCGATATATATAAGTGGGTAGAAGGCAGCAGCAATACACCTTTTTGCAACATCATTTATAGAGTTTTCAATTAAATATTAAACATCGAGAACACATTTTTAGGAAATTGCTAAAATGTATTAACAAGCAAGCATATTATACGTAGGTAATGATATCAAAGTTGTCATCATTAGTTAATTTGTAAAGATTTTTTAAATTTATTTAAACAATGTCGAAAGCCGCATGTCTATCAAAACACCAAAACTATCTGTTATCAATAAATATGTATTTGACATTCTGATATTTACACAAACATTAATACTATATTATTAAAATTTTTGAGAAAAAAATATATTTTTATTCAATAATAACACTAAACGTAATTATTAATAGTTGTACGTCTAAGTAAACATACACAATACTACAATATAAGTATATGCATACATATATTTTCAGACAAAGAGTGCCAAAATAACAAACCAATTCTGCAGAAATTTCTGAATTTTTTTACCGGAACTATAGCTACTTTCTGGCCACACGTCTTTAATTTGACAAATATCTGGTATAGTGCAACATGAACAGTATAACATATACATATACATATATATAATAATGATAAATACATTGTGACAACTATTTACAAAATGCTAGCTACAAATTCTGCACAATTATATTCTTTACATTAATTTTCGTATTGTTGATGAACTGCTTTGTTTCAAACTAGGCTGGAAACATTATTATATAAGCCGACCGCAGCAATCTCGTCAACGTCAAGCTCGACATCATGGTTTAAGACATTGTGTGGATGTTGGTTTTGAAAAATCATGGGCTGCGCTCTTAAAGAGCTCACACTTTGTACCAGATTTCCGTGCAAATGCTGAGGCTGATAGCCGTTAGCTACATTAGAAGTTCGGTGAAGGTAACTATCTTGTAATATTCTGTGATCATGCGGTTGAAGATGAAGGGTGAGGGGTGAACTGGGTGTGTAAGTCTCTTGTTGTTCTGCATACCCACGAAGCAACCTAGAGCTCCCTATGTCTCTTTCATTTTTTTGGGTTCCCTGTAGATATCGGGACCGATTTGGGAGATCGTGAAAATAAGCATCTTTGGGTATATGCCTCTCAGCTGCATCGAACTGATGGGGTTTTCTTCTAAAGTGGGCCGTGTATAGAGAGGACGGATTTTGCAAAGGAAGCTGAGGAGCATTTCCTTGAGCAGCAATGTGGTGGTAGCTATGATTTAAGTGCGGGTTAATCATATTTGAGTGGTGTAACTCGGAGCTCATGACCTCACCATTCTCGAACTTCGTATTGGAATCTATTTTTCCCTGTAAATGTGTCACCATATCTTTAACTTGGCCAGTTGTAGGTTTCTTTAGGAATTTGATCTCACTATTTTTGATTTCAACCTTTTCAACAGCTTCACTGGAACTTTGGCCTATACGTAAACCACTTGAGTAAATTCCTAGGTCCCCTTGCGAAATGCTGATAATATTTGAGTTAAGTACACCTGGGTCGGCTACATAGCTATCCTCTAAGCAAAGTGGTTGCTGCTTCATAAGGTGAGATAGAGATTTGTGGCAGCTTGCGCGTGACTGTTGCGCATGAAAAACTGCATCTGTGCTGCAGGACGGAGAGGGAAGCTCGTGCCCTTGTTCCTTATAAAGTAATTTATCTCCGCCTACCCTGTCTGCATTTTGATTTAAACCCACGTCGTCCTTATTTCGATCAATGAACACGGCATCCTTGCGAAGGGCTTTAATGACCGTATTAAGCATATTTTCACCTCTACCAATACAATGGTAATACTTTTGGGCGTCTGGAGGAGTAGTTTCAAACTCCCAACTGTTTGAGTGTTGTGAGGGATTCGAAGTTTCACTAGAGTTCGGATATCGTCTTTGTAGATTTGTGTACTCGTCATAGTTCGGACTATTGGCGCTCTCCTTATTCTCAGCATGACATGGAGTTTCTGGGCTGTACATAGACGGATTACTTTGCTCTGGTGAAAGAGAGCACATCTGCTGCTTACTCTCCTGATCATTATCTCTCTCCATAATAAGAGTGGTTTTCTCTAATAAATCACCAAGACGCTCAGATACTTTTAGAAAGTCCAGTTTCAAATCATTTAGTCTGGATTGTTTTAAGTCCTTATGATCTGTCGAATGGACTGTGGTGATGGCATCATTGCGATTGTTGGTTACATCGATACTAGAATTGGACTGCGAGTCCTCGTTTGTATCGCTCTCCACTACCACATCCTTGGAATGTGAATCGCAAGCAACATCAACTGCAATTTGGATTTCACTATCCAGAACGTCAACGCTCTTCGAGTTCAAAATTTTTCCGCTTTCAAAATTACTTTCCAGCAGATCCAAGCTTCGGCTTCGAGACAATGTGCGCTCGAGTCTTTGAGACCTAGGTGGATTTTCAAATGTTGACCGAAGTGGTTCCCCCCGGCGAAGGTATTCGTTTAGGTACAGCCGCTTGCTCTCACAACGCATCCGATCCTCGATCATTGTACGAGTAAGTTGTTCGATTTGGTCATTCGTCTTTATTGCCAGTGCTTGGACTTTATGGCCCAATCGCTCCTTTGCCTTATGCACATACTTCTTTAAGCTTTTGCGGTTACAGTTTAATTTATTTTCTATGTGCCGGAAGAATGGACCGCAATAACAAGTATTACCAGCACTAACCGGTCCCTTGTGTATATGACCGGCTAGGTCGAGAAAATATTGTTCGCCTTGCTTCAGTGGCTCTTTGGGTAAGGTTTCTAGTTTAGGTGATGGAAACGAGCGCGGGTCGGGAAAATAATGACAACCATAGGGAGACCAATTAATCGCCTTGTCTACACTGCCTTTATCTTTGTCCTTATCTTTGTCTGGATCAGGAAGCGACTTCTCGATTTCCTTAGGCTTTTCGCGGCGATTACGTATTCGCTTGGGAGTGCTTAAAATCTCATTGATTTCGCGATAGTTCTTTCTGGTCGCAATGTTTTGAGCTGTTTCACCCTGTGCGTTTTTTACATTCAAACGGGCATCCGCTTCCAACAAGATGCGAGTAAGCTTGCGTCGCCCCATGGCGCAGGTGATGTGCAAGGCCGTATCTCCATTTAGGTTTGTTTTGTTAGGATCACACAGTGCGGATAGAAGAATTCGCGTAACTCCCGCATGGCCATAACGACAAGCGGTATGCAGCGCAGTATCTCCATACTTAACGAAACATGAAAAGCGTATTATTAAATAATTATTGCATACATGAGTAGTATATAACGAACCTTGTTCTGAATATCAGGATCAGCACCGGCCATCAGCAGTTCCCTGGAACACTGATTATGTCCATTTTGCGCAGCCAAATGCAGCGCGGAAAGACCCTCGTTGTTAATAATACTCAGCGTGCTGTTGTGCAAGGCTTCAATCGTGTTAGCCACTCTCGACTTTAGTCTGTTCTTTTCCTTATGCTGCGACTTCTGGGGCGGGGGTGTACATAATAATTTAACGCAGCGGCTTAGCCCCCGGCTAGCCGCCTCATGCAACGGCGTGTTGCCCTGTTGTGATTCTCTGGCCAGACGATCTGCACTGCTGGACAGCAAAATCTGAACACGCTTGTCGTCGCCTGCTGCAGCTGCTTCGTGCAATGTCGTCCAGTTCCTGGAGTCATGCTGAAAATGGTATAATTCATTGAAATACACATATGTACATACATATATAAGCTAACATTAAACCATTTGCGTTTTTGACTCACCCCGGAAATTGCATTCGGCAAGGCTTCCTGTTTCAATCTGTGACCCATACTGCATTGTCTACAATCACATTCAAAACTTTACTTTAATAGGCCGTTGCACTTATTTAAACATTTTAAGTACATATGTGCGTACAACGTCCGTTAAAATTCATTGCACATTCCGTGAACTTCACTACACACACATATATACAAAGGCACATAAATACCCCCACACATTGTCGTTATATCGTGTAGTCACATACGCACATATACATATGTACATATGTATTAAAACTTTGCATTTCTATTTGATTCTATTACGATCCTTATCACAAATTAATGCATATTTGATCGTAGTTGAGTTTAAATAGTTTTTTAATTTAAGGCATGTTTATTTCAATCAACAAATATTTGCGAATTGAGGTTGGCCGCATTGCAGCGAATTAACACAAGTTTACAGCCACAACCAGAATAAGGTTTATTAAATGTTCGTTATATATACGTTACATTTGTGGTTCTTGTCCTTTTATTATTTCCCAACTTACAAGGCTTAGTACGCAACTTGTATTAAAATTTTCTTACATTTTGTGAACGCTCAGAGTTAATTTGGCTTTAAGCCAGGCCTAAAGGAAAATAGAAGAGAAAATTGAGGCGAATTGCAAAATTGGCAACAGGTTTTGTTTATGGTTGCCACCCATTGCATTTTTTAAAAGATCATCGACAGTTAATATGTTATCGAAAAACAAAATTCTATAACAAATAAATATAATTTATTTTTAAACAATCCACTCCACCCAGTGCACATTCGTTTATGTTGGCACTTGTTAGAATTAAACTAAACTTTTATTTAACCTTTAACTTTTAAAATATTTTGTTTTGCGCTGCATTTAACATTACCGAATGTGTTAAAATTTCTTGGTGCCCAGTGCTGTTTGTGTTTGGATCAGTGTTGTGTAATTTTTGTCAATTTTTGTCATCTCATCACAAAGTTATTTGCAGTTGTCGCGTCGGAAAACTTTAAGAAAATATACATTTAGTACAATGGCATTAGCAGATATTTGTAAAATATCCAATGCTTCATATATGAAGCCGACGGCATGGACATCAGCTGAAGTTACTGAGGAGCTGAATGCATTTACCAGCAACATTGCAAACCCGTACACATTGGCGGCGCCTCCATTCGAGAATGTAAGTGAATTGAATGGCAAAGTTATTGTTTTCAACATATAACGATATTTCTGTAAATTCTTCAGCCCCTTGAAAACTTAAACAAAATCCAAGCAAATGGCGATAAAAACGGTATTAAGATTAACTTTGATCACGGCACAACAACTTTGGGCTTCAAATACCAAGGCGGTGTTATATTGGCCGTAGACTCTCGTGCTACAGGGGGTCAATACATTGGGTCGCAGACGATGAAGAAAATTGTTGAAATCAATCAGTTTCTTCTCGGAACGTTGGCAGGCGGTGCTGCCGACTGTGTGTACTGGGATCGCGTGCTGGCAAAGGAATGCCGCCTACATGAGCTGCGCAATAAGGAACGCATTTCGGTGGCTGCTGCCAGCAAGATTATGGCCAATATCGCTCACGAATACAAGGGCATGGGTCTAAGTATGGGAATGATGTTGGCCGGCTACGATAAACGTGGACCCGGATTGTACTATGTTGACTCGGAAGGGTCACGTACGCCCGGAAATGTGTTTTCTGTTGGTAGCGGTTCCATTTATGCATTCGGCGTACTCGACTCTGGTTATCACTGGGACTTGAAGGACGTTGAAGCACAGGAGCTGGGTCGGCGCGCTATTTACCATGCTACCCACCGTGATGCCTACTCAGGCGGCATAGTTCGCGTTTATCACATGACCCCGAACGGCTGGATTAAGATATCGGAGACAGATTGCATGGAGCTGCATTTCAAATACCAGGACCAAAAGAAAGCAAAATGATTTTTTATAATAATGTAATTGCAAAGCAATTAAATATGTGAAGGAATAAATAAATATGAATAAACGAAAGGTTAACAAATATTTTCATAAATGTTTTTAGGTACAAATTATTTGCAATATATTTTTATTTCTCAGCATTTCGCTGAGCTTTAATGCTATCCAAAGTCTCCTTGTGACGATCTTCTGCACGCTTTTGTTTAAAGGTTCGCTTGCCTTTAACTTTTTTATCAGGCTTGCGGCGCAGCTGCGTCAACTCCTGTTCAATATCCAGGTCTGCTGGAACATGCAGCAGACGAATCATGCGATTACGTATCATGAAGTGATCAAACGCTTGCTGCTGTCCGTTTCGATCAATAAAAACCGCGTCTGTCAGCTCGCATGTCATGTGGCCGTCAGAGACATTTATAATTCCCGCAACGGATGTTTCGTTCAGAAGATCTATAAGCACAGCACGTCCTTGCAGTATTACAGGCAAACAGCATAGAGTGTTCGAAATTAAATACTTTTCACGTGCGCTGAACTTTTGCATTATACCAATTGTCGGATTTTGCAAGCATTCGAAATTACAACTCAAATTAAAAACAAAATATGAGCGAAAAATACTTAAGTATCAGAAAATTCTTTTTTGGTAATTTTGTTGTTGTGGTATATAAATAAAAATGCAGGTATTTTCTTAAACGCCAATAATTTAATGTCATTATAGCAACAAGAAATTGCTAAAATCAAGTTTTGCGTATTGTTTAATAGGTTTTAATTTTTATTTTATTTTTTATGTAACAATGAATGCAATTAAAATTATTAGTATTCTTAATATTTTAAATAAATGTTAAATTTAGTTAGTATTTTTTATTTCCATACTAGTATTCACTATCTTTAGAATTATGCGCAGTTTGCCGACTTTCCACGTTTCTTAACAAATATTTAACTACTATCTGGCACACAGTGTTTTTATGCATTGAAGTTCAAGCGAACTAGCTTAGAACGCTTTATACAACTCTGTGCAAAAGACCAAACATTAAATACATATGTATATAAAGTCGTCTCGATAATTTCCCACCCGTCATCATCTGAAATATAAAAGCATCGATAATTCAAATTTTGCATTTTTAAGCCCCGCTAAATAAAAATCACGATTATCGCATTCCAGTGTAATTCGTAAAAAGAGAGATCCCCTTGCGATTTCGTATTATTGGGGCTCGACTGTATTTATATATTGTATGTGAGGTACAAGATGTATGTACTTAAAAACTATCTTTAAAATTAAAATTGAATTATTTCTGTTTTTACTTTAAATTATGTTTAGATTGCTGTACCACGTTCCAGATTTTGTTTGATCTCCGCCGTGTGCTCTCCGTAGAAACGATCTAATTTTTTGTTGAACTTTGAATTGCGTTCGTTTATAAAGTCTACGTCGGCGTCGTCGTTGTAGATGCGTCGCCTAGAATACTTCTTTCTACGATCAATTTGTTGCTCCAGGTCCCGAACCATATTGTCAATAGCACCAGGCGTGTCCTTGGTGAGCGAATGAAGTGTAGTGTTCGGGCCGCCGTAGAACGCATCGCCCAGTTGCGCCTTTTGCTTTTCATACTTGGCCATATCACGAGCTGGCATGTTCTTGACCAAACGATTGTATTGCCTTGCCGTTTGTGCCTCGTATGTGGAAAATCCCAAGTCGGGATTGTCTTTGCGATGTTTCTTTTTCTCTATGCGTTCTGCATCGATGGCAGACACCTCGAGCAACTTCAATCGCTCATAATCCTTGCCAGCAGACTTGGCGTCTGCACGCGCTTTGTCATCTGCGAGTAACCATTCTGCTTGGCGTTTGCGAGCCTCCCAATTGCTAGGCAGTTTTTTGCGTGCGTCTTCTGCAACTACTTCTTGGTGGTTTTGTGTGCGCGCCTCTTGACGTTGCTTGTGTAGCTCGAGTAAACGCTGCTTTCGTTCGGCCAATTTATCCGAGGAAGATTTATTTGTTTCCATTGTTGAGATGAAAGTATTTTTATTGTGGTCTGCAATTACGATTTCTTCTTCATTCTGTGAGTTCACAATATAATTTGATAAGTTGGCAGCGCTGGCATATCAGCTGTATTTGTTTAATACCAACTAGTTGTAGTAGAGCAGTATTTTTGTATATACATTTCAAATAAGGGTACCTACAAAGCAAAAAATGTATTGTGGCTCGCCTCAAAAAGAGTTACACTAAAAACGTAGAACAATATCCACATTTTTAATTTTATGTATAAGTTAATCTTTTAATTCATTTACGAATGCAGTATTATGGTATTTTAATAAAAGGCATGTTTTTGCTTTCCAAATGGTTTCAGTATTTTTAATGCATTGAATATTAGGTATTTTGGCCTCACATTAACTAACACGTGCGGTGTGTTTTGTTTATAATTTCCGCACAAACAGTTCATTTTTAATATATTAAGTTATTAAATAAACCTTATAAAATAAACCTGCATTATGAAGTTTTCTTACAAAGTGAGTAAAAGGGTAAAATAATATTCCAATTAATGAGTACATGTATTTAAATATATTTTTAGTTTTCGAATTTGTTGGGCACAATATATTGCAATGGAAATTTGGCATTTACTCCTGATGGCAATTCAGTTATCAGTCCTGTGGGTAACCGGATAACCGTATATGACCTTAAAAAGTATGAACTTAAAACCCATTTGGCAAAAAGAGGCCTTCGAACTTAATTTAATTTTAAGCCAAGCACATCCTTTTATTAAGTCCTTAATCGGTTAAAACCATGTTTTTTGCCCAACGCTGATTTTTACCCTTCAGATGTCGGTCAAGGATGTTTAAATTTCAGTACTACATAAATTAACTTTCTCTGGTTTTATTATTTTACAGCAACAAGTCGCGCACGTTGTCTTTGGAGTCTCGTTATAACTACACAAACATCGCCCTGTCTCCAGATGGCAGCTTGCTAATCGCTGTCAACGAGCAGGGAGATGCCGAACTTATTAGTATGGTTTCCTGCACGGTGATACACCGGCATAAGTTCCAAACAGGAGTGCAGTGCGTCAACTTTAGCCCCGATGGAAGCTACTTCGCGGTTGCAAGAGAGAATCTGGTGCTCATATTTTGCGCTCCAGGTGAAATTACTGGAGAGTACAATCCCTTTGTGCTAAAACGCAGTTTCCTAGGAGGCTACGATGATGTTACATGGTTGGATTGGTCAACGGATTCTAAGCTACTGGCCATCGGATGCCGCGATAGCTCTACAAAGATATGTGCTGTAAATTTCACGCGGAATTTTAGAACTTACAACCTAAGCGGACACACTGATGCCATCGTCTCGTGCTTTTTCGAATCCAATAGTTTACACTTGAATACTGTGAGCCGAAACGGACAACTTTGTCTCTGGGAATGTAGCTTGGAACCATCAGATTTGGTTGAAGCTAATAAAACTGATATTGCACCTCCAGCCCGTAAGCGAAAGGCAAACATCAAATTAAATGCATCTGACAGCGAAAACGAGTCCGAAGATGATGTGGAAAACAATGTGGAAAGGCAAATAGTGAAGAAAGCGTTTGAAGAAGTTTCGAAGGACCAGAACGAAGTTAAGGACGAGGGCGTTAAGAAAACACACCCATTCTTTTACAAAAAGCTGGGGCGGCACTATTTGGCCAACGAGCCACGCAAGGAAAAACGCGATGCACTTTTGACAGCGGCCAACTATAATCGTCGGACTAAGGTATTGGTCGTGGCCTTTAGCACTGGCGCTTTCTATCTGTACGAGCTGCCCGACGTAAACATGATTCATTCACTGAGCATCTCCGACTATCCCATATCGACGGCCGTATTTAACTGCACCGGCGACTGGGTTGCGTTGGCCTCGCGCGAAATAGGACAACTGCTGGTATGGGAGTGGCAGAGCGAGCAGTACATTATGAAACAGCAGGGCCATAGCAGTGAAATGACTTGTATCGCTTACTCTTCGGATGGCCAGTATATTGCCACTGGCGGCGAGGACTCCAAAGTAAAGTTATGGAATACACAAAGCAGCTTCTGCTTCGTGACGTTCAGCGAACACACAAGTGGTGTGACCGCCGTGCAGTTTAGTCGTAATAAAAAGTTCCTTGTTAGCAGTTCTTTGGACGGCACAGTACGTGCATTTGATTTAATAAGGTGAGAACAGGCCTGCGTTTAGTGAATGCATATTCATTTTATCTGATACAATCTTTATACATTTTTGTAGGTATCGTAACTTTAGAACCTTTACATCGCCAACTCCAGCTCAGTTTGCATGTGTGGCAGTGGATTACTCTGGGGAGTTGGTTGTTGCTGGAGGTCAAGATCTTTTCGATATATATTTGTGGTCCGTCAAGACGGGAAAACTTCTGGAAGTCATCAGTGGCCATGAGGGCCCTGTGATCTCAGTGGCATTTTCGCCCGTTGCCACATCCTCAACACTAATTTCAGGCTCTTGGGACAAAACAGTTAAAATTTGGAATTGCCTGGAATCCAACAGCGAGCACGAAACAATCGATGCGCTTTCTGATGTGACTAGTGTTGCATTCAGTCCCAGTGGCGAAGAGGTAAATGCGAATAAAAGATTTTGTATGAATCTTTTCATTGAACGATGCTCCAATGAATCATTTTACAGGTCGCCGTCGCTACGCTTGTTGGTACCATAACGATCTTTGATGTGAAATCGGCAAACCAAGTAACTACAATTGAGGGACGCAATGATTTAGGCAGTGGACGCTTAGAGACAGATATTGTAACTGCAAAAAAAAATGCAGAGTCAAAGTAAGCGTATTTGGGGCTCTTATGTTTATTTTGTGTTTACCCAACCTCATTCCTTAGCTATTTCTCAACGATTGAGTATTCGGCCGATGGGGAGTGCCTGTTAGCTGCGGGAAAATCCGCAAATATTTGTATATATCATGTGCGTGAGGGTATCCTGCTCAAGAAATTCCAAATAACCCAGAACCACAGCTTGGATGGACTAAATGTGAGTGATACATATCACATAAATAGCAGTTTATATCAATACATTCTCACCACATACAGGAGTTCATTAATCGAAAACATCTTAGCGAGTTTGGCAATATGGCCTTGGTGGAACAGCGCGAGGAATTTGAGGGGGGCAAGGTGGCAATACGTTTGCCTGGTGTACGCAAGGGTGATTTGTCCTCACGACGATTCCAACCCGAAGTGAGGGTTTTCTCTGTTCGCTTCTCGCCCACTGGCCAAGCGTTTGCCGCCGCAGGCACTGAAGGCCTTTGCATATATGCGCTAGACAAAGGTGAGTAAACTGCCAGGCTTATTGTTTTTGTACAACATGATTTCTTTAAATTATTTAAATTCATTCTAAGGCGTTGTTTTCGATCCGTTTGATTTGACGCTGGAAGTAACACCTAAAGCGACACACGAGGCCCTAAAGAACTTGGAGTTTATAAAGGCGCTCGTAATGTCCTTGAAACTGAACGAACCCAATTTGGTGACCTTGGTGCTGGAGCGCGTTCCGTATAGAGATAGTAAGTGCTTTTAAAAAACATGAATAATAGACTGCAAAAAACATCCCTTATGTATTTTGAACTTGCAAGCGTGTATGTTTACAACCTTCGTGCGTTTTGTTCAGTTTTTTCGTTTTTTAGTTTTTGTAATCTAAAGCATTTTTACCGTTTTTCGCATGTCTAAAAATAGCTGAGAGTTGTGTTCACCCTACCTTTCAAGGCTCTATTATACAAGTCCGTTTGGATCGAATGTGCAAATTTTTGCTGTTGCTGTTAATAAACAGTTTCAAGGTTTTTTCTGCATTAACACGGCGGGTTAGGGTACGGCTAGTGGAACTATTTGTAGATACATTGTTAATAATCCCTTCTGTCCCCGGCACAGGCCCCACAATCTTAAGCATGCATACAAAAAATTTGCAAATTGATTGCCATTCGCTTACAGCACGTGCCCGCATACATTGACGCTAAAGTCTTCTTTCCTTACAGTTGAGCTACTTTGCGCGGATCTTTCGCCCGACTACGCCCAACGTTTGTTACAACACCTAGCACGCCTTCTGCAATCCTCGCCCCACATTGAGTTCTATTTGCAGTGGTGCTGTTGCCTTCTGACTACCCATGGCTATCGTGACGGTGTCTTTCAGCACACTGCTCTCCTTGCTCTGCACGAAAGTATATCGCATAAATATGAAATGCTAAACAAAATGTAAGCACAGCTGCCTAATTAGTTAGTGGGTATAAAAGGACATTATTCTAGTAATTTTATTAAATTCCAGATGTGATTACAACAAATTCACGATACGTGTACTCCTAAATAAGGCAGATCAACAGGAAAAATTAAAAATGGACGACCAAGTCGATGTGAACAATGACGACAGTGATAATGAAATGTTGTTAATAAAGCGCCAAGATGATGCGCCCCAGTTTAGCGAAGAGAGCGAAGAAGAAAGTGATGATGACAGTGACGATGATGACGCCGAGGACAACGATGCTTTATAGTTTATAAGTTAAAGTATTGGTTGTTACCCTAGAACCTACGGCTTTATGCAGTAAATGTAACATTTATAAACATTGTTTTATTGTTGACCTTATTAAGCTCATTTAATAGTTTGGGTTAGAATCACTTGGTTTTATTTGTTTATTTCTTACATGCATATAGAGTACTTTTATTCAAATAAACTTAAAGCTTTGAGGATAAAGTTAATAGAGTATAGTAAACAGTTTTGATTCCTCTGTAAAAAAAACTGTTAAATGAAGAACTTAACCGATGGAAATTTATGTACACGGATATTGTAGCTACAGTTAATAACTCTCTATGTGTTTTTTTATATATATTTGAATATGATTTGATTTATATTTACACCGTGTTTAGTTATACAAAATATAATCTCGCTTTTACTTATGAATTATATTTAACATACGTACGTATTCCTAGCATTTTTTGTGTGTGCGCTATTTAAATATAAATATATATATAATGTTATATAAAATATATAAAGCCACAGCTCTAAAGATCGCACTGTTTTAATGCCGTTTGCTTTAAAAATGCGCTGAACTGGTTATTTGTCTTAGTTGTGTGTAAAAATGCCTAAAAGCTTTTTTTACTACTTATTTACATTCCAAGTATTTATCCCTCTGATCCTTAGAGGGTTGTAAATTTTATTATCTCGTTAAAGCACCAATTTATTTTCTGGCTGATTTCTTAAGCTTAAAAAATAAGTTTTATTTCTTTTAACAAATACCAATATTGAATGAAAATGAAATAAAGCTTATAAAAATTCACCAACACCCGAATAAGGGGTTAGTAATTTCTCAGCCGCTAAAAACAGTATTAATTTTAATATATATATATGCATTAGGCATAATGCGAATTATTTTTAAACCGATACGGATTCTTAAATATTTGTTCGATTTTAAAAATAGTATATTAGGTTATCAGATAAGATAGTAGATAATTTTGATCACTTTTTGGTTTCCCTTTGTGCTCAAAACCCTCGCACAACTCAGTTGAAGCAAATATTTAGGTAGGAGCAATAGTTGTGTTGCCAAGTATTTTGGCGCAATTTTTCTACGAAGCATGTCGTTTGTAAGATACTGCCATTAAATCTGTAGAAGTTAAGTCGGTCTAGGTAGCCCGAAAGTAACGCAAGCGAATACTTAGACTGCTAATGAAATGCAAATAAAAAGTTTCATAGATATAAGAATGAGCAACTGTCAATTGGGTATTCTTTCCGGGTATGTACGATCCATTGCTACTCAAAGAGGGTATTCTGATCAAGTATTAGCACAATCACATGCCAATAAAAAAGGTAACTGTAGTTATCATATATGTATGTATACTGTGTTGTACTTGTGTGAGGTGATAAGATCATTGCAGTAGGTTATTTGGATGGTTAAATAGGTTCCCAGGTGCATATGTGCGTTTGTTTTATGCACTCACAGAGGTGTAGGGCCGCGTTGTGTTCAATTGAATGCCAATAGAGTGAAGTGTTAATACCACTTGAATTTTTAACGGAGTCCAGAAAGGTGAATTCTGGAACTCCCCAAATCCTAGGACGACTTCATCAGTAGTATGGGCCAATATAGGAGCACAAACACAAAGAAGAGTATTGGAAACACGGCCCGAGAAACTTTGTCGATCTCACGCCACATAATCTTCTCAACACCCGTATCCGTGTCCGTCCATGCAACTGACAGGAGGCTTTGGCGGCGCGCTGGCTTTGGAGGTCCTCCATTGCCTTGAAGCGATGTCTGATGTAAACAAAAAAAATAGATGGTTAGGTTTTCCCGGTGGGTGTAGTCAGGTATAGTTGTATGAATGACATACAATCATATATGTTAGCATATTACAATTGATAAAGCCACAAGCTATGTAAATAAATCAGTATTGACAATTTAAAATCTACGAGTTCTGAGTGAAAATAGTCATATATTAAGGACGGATTGGATCACTCAGTTCCATAGGATAAAAAAAATAAAAAATAGAGTAACTTCACACTTTAAGAAAAAAACATGATGTTGTTTTATAGAAGCTCAAAAGTAAATGCGTATATCGATATCAAGGCAATTTAAATCGACATTCAATAGCTGAACTGCGCTTATAGATTTCTCAATCGTTTATGCATTCATATATGGTTCTCCAGTTTGTTAATAAGCTTGGATTTGGCAATATATCGATATTAATGGGGAAAGTTGATTCGCATGTGTGCCAAGGCAACTCACTTGGCCCGGTGTTGTTGGAGTTTGTGTGGCCTTTCGTGACCGAACGGCTCCACCCTCCCAGCTCGCCACAGTTGCACATTGACCCTTTTCCATATTGCTTATGCGCTGCGCAACCCAGACGAAGGCATTGACGTAGTCGTAGGCAATGGCGCACACAGCGGCATGGAATAGAGAGAATGTCTTTATTTATAAAAGCGTAGCACAGTATTGTACTTACCATGGGCAGTACCTTTGGTATACGGTTCACCTGGTACTGGTACTGTACATCCAATACCTTGACGACCACGAATTCGGCCAAGGCGGCAAACACAGAAACCATGCATCCGGCCATCCATAGGTCAAGCGCCTGTCGCATGGAACCATGGAAGATAACAGAGGTTAATTAGTTTGCGCTTTGTGTTTATGCCTCAGAGCTGGGTAATTGCCTTCACATATGCCACGGGTGGTATATCTGCCCGCAGCCCCGTAAACATGGTCACCAGCGTCAGCATGCAGGTGACTAGCAGCGTTACTCGGCCGGGAATAGCATCTAGACCCAGCCAGAAGCTGAACCAGGACAACATGACAACCAGAGATGAAGGTGCGAACGTTTGTATTAGATGATGTCCGATTTGACGCTCAAACCGAAAGTAGACTGTGAGCCGAGAAAAGTTGCCCACCTTCTCGGGCATATAGCCGTCGCTCTCTTCCAGCTCTAACGGCTGACCAAGATTGTATTGCAGTAGTTTCAATTCCGGATTGAGCGTTACGCCGGAATCGGACCAACGTAACTTAACCTTTTGATTATTGGACGAAACTTAAATGGAACGTGTGAAATATTTTCAAAAAGGGTTGAGTAACAGGCTGGAACACTCGTCGCTCCTACTTACAACTCTCAATGTAAATGGGACACACTTGGATATCCATGGGGTACAGCTGGAACTCCATCTGGCAGGCAATTATGGCATGCATGCGAGCGGCATAGCGCACAGTTTTATTTTTGTAGAGCGTTACCGATGTGAACTTGTGCGTCAGGGTAGCTATTTCTACAACGAAAAGACATCGAAAAGACGTTGCAGAGATGCGGAATAAAGTAATTTCGATTAGAACTATAGAATTGGTAGGCACTCGTATTCTGATATTGTGTCTACTGGAATGTACGGGTATGCGAGTGGCGGGTGCTTCTTCAATATAGTACTGTAAGCAAATGACTCGGATGCGTATTTCGAGTGTTTTGCTTCGTAACGAATCTCAATGCACATTCGCAACAAAATCAAAACACGTTTCAATTGTGATCTCTGAAATGTGGAGTCTTGCAGACCCTTCATACGAATGCTGTAACAGAAAGTGCCAGTTAATAAATGTATGTCCTTTAGTATTTGTGCAGTTTATTCGATATGAAGGTTTATTTACGATGCAGTCAACTTAAATCCAAATTTACTGAAAGAATTGTTTATAAAAGAATAAACATTATCTGCCTAATGCAAAAGAGCAGGTTTACAGTCGCTTTAGTCTGAGAGTCTCTTTAGTGTGGTGGTCTCTACGAACAAAATGCAAACATTACAAACGGGAAAGTTCAGTTATTAAATCTTTTTATATAAAAATAAACAAATATTTTCTTAAGCAACTAAGGATTGAAAGTATTTATTTCATTTCAAAGATGATCGAAAATATTTTTAAGAAGCGTTTTTTATCCTACTCAGAAATTTTACCCGAATACCTCGCGGATGTATGGGTTAAAGTTAGAGTTTCCCCGACCGCAGTTAAGCTCATTAGAAAAGCTCTACATAGAGACCTCATAAAGACGTTTTGCAAACCTTGGAAAACATCCTTCACAGATTTGAACATTAGCTAAAGCTAGAGATAGGGCTAAGAGCAGTATAATGATTTAAAATTTAATTTTCAAATATAAAAGTGAAAATTATAATAATAAATAATAATAATAATAATTAGAGTAGTAATAATATCAATGATAAAAATTAAAGTAATAATAATAATGAAAATAATAATACGTGTAATAATAAAAAGTAATAAAATTGAGAATATTCATCCCTGCCACTGCTAAGCAAAACACATTCCAGAAAAATACTGAGAATCATTATCTTTATGAAGTTTTCAAACTTTCGAAAAAGCATCTTAATATATTTGCAAGCCAAAGTGGATGGTTGTAGTGCATTGATTGGAAGGAAGTATTCAAAGTCTTTGCCATCGACAGAAGGACAGGAGTACATTATCTCGGTTGATGCTGGGGTAGGAAATGCCTCCTTTCCTGCCCTTTAAGTTCATTACTTCTTTCTAACCCTTTTTCAATTGGCTTAGGGAATAACATGTAACAGTGCTTTAAACGGGAGTTTGAGGCACATATCAACCCCTTGATATATGTAAAAAAATGTTAACCAAAATACACAGTTCATAAATTGACGAAAAAAAAAAATTATTATTATTATTATTAATTAAATAGCAACAAAATGCATGCAGCATAATCGGCTTTAAGCTTTTGTAACTTGATCATAAGAAGATCATCAGTAAACTGCCATACGGCACTTGATATGTCTCGGTTTAAAAATAAAGGAGACATATAGAATGAATAGATTTTTCATGCTCAGACTCGGTGCAGCCAAAGTACTATAGGTTGAAAATGTATATTTTACATGCCTATAGCATTTGATGGCTTTGGTCGGTAATGCCTTAAAATATTATTTGAATACAACAGAATTAAAAAAAAAAATATATTTTACCAACGATGCGACTGATTGCTAACTACTAGTCAAGTAGAATTGAAAGTAAAATATCAAAACAAATTAAAGTAATAAAAAAGCTAAGAAAGTTTTTTAATCTGACACTGTCGGAGTCCGTTATTACTTATTTTCTACAACAAAAAGCGAAGAAATGCTAGCTGAAGAGCTCAGGTAGATATGTAGATTAAATCGATTTGCCACTTATTTAGCGGGCGTATCCAAAAAGAACTTAACACTTTAACTGACATGGTTTCACGAGTAAATGTTAATGACTAAAGTCTTCAGCTTTAAAAGCAACGAAAAAATTACTTATAGGACATTGCATGTTTCCGTACCTCAAGTTATCCAAATAGGTAAAAGTTATTGATTCCCATATATTACACGCGTAAATACAAACCAAATTGTGTGTGTGTGTGATTATCTTGGGTAAGAGGTGTAAAAAAGGATGTGCGATTACCGACTTTGAGAACTTGTTGTATGTAAATGATTTGAGGGTATAAAGTCAACTATATGAAAAACAAAAAAGGTTTACTTTGCAGTTACTCAGGGGTAATTTTCGAAAATCGCATTTTCTTAAACTGTAATGTAGAAAAAAGAAAACTTTTGACAGCGATTTTTTTTTTGTCTGCAGAGGAACTTAATTTAGGGTGTGCCGAATTCGAATTATTTAATGAATGAAATATTTTGTGAAATTGTCATTTTTAGTTCGATTTGATTGCAATGGTCAACAAACACAAAATACTTATTCTAAATTTAGTTTTGAGTATACTTAAAGTTTTGTCTAGATGAAAGTTTTTAGATTCTCTTTCATCCTTATAGCGTAGCAGAGAAGTCGAGGTAATGTATGGACTTCCAAATCCTAGTACAAGTTTGCATTGTTGTTAAATTATTTGTTTTTTGTATTTAGAAATATTAAAAACAATGGAAATTAAAAATAAAAACGCAATATTATTATACACAAATCAAATGCGTAGATAGTTAAACATATATCTCTAAGCTTGAGTGCATTAAATAGACTTATCAGTGTTCCCAAATTGTTAAAAACTATTTATATATATTTATTTTTGTGAGTATGTGAAAGGTATTACATTGCAGCTAAGGTCCTAGATAACATTTAGACGGTATACAGAGCATACCAACACAAAAGTGCCCCACTTTAAGGCACTTTCTACAACATGCATATTTGTTTGAGAAACTTAGCTTACCGGCAATTTTCGAATTAAGAAAATAGGGATCTGGTTGCCAAAGGTTGTCAAAAAACTCTGGAAGTAGGGTTACATAGTCGTCGCCCTCCTCGAATATGTCGTCAGATATTTCCAGTCGCGATTCCATCCATCGTTGATGTATAAACATGTCAACTCTGAAAATGCATACGTAATGACTGGCTACATTATGATTACTCCCTTATAGCATCGAGAGAATTACGGCTTATCACTTACCTAAAGTCCATATCCTCTACGTTAATTGAGTTAATATCTACAACGAATATGCTAAAGTCTACTATCACTGGCGAACCCTTTTTTGAGGGAGGTCGCATTTCTGCAAATATTAAAACGAGAGTTACCCATTAACTATTATGGCACTACCTTATACATATAAAAATCTCCTCTGTTAACATACTCGTATGCAGGAGGTGTTACCTCCGTTCTTATGTAAAACAGCTTTTGTACAAACTCAAATATTTCGTGCGCAAATTCATTTGCGTGTTTGTATTGTACTATGTAAGTATGTTAGTTTGTAAGTCAAAAGAACACATATATTCATACCTAAACAGTTTAGGGAATCAAACACCATTCAAGTTCAGGGACAGAGTATGGGCATAAAAGTAAAAATCAATAGAATGTGAGCTGTTTGGCGTTAAGGTTAAACCTTAATTACCAAAAATATTTTTACCTTCACACACTAATATGCAGCTGTAAATGTGATGAGATTTTGCAGGAATTGTATGACAATGAAATGGTAATAATTAAATTATGCGTATTATAAGTAATATGTGTATTATTAGTTAATAATTAACACAAGGTGGTATAGTCTTTGGAGAAGATGAAAACGACTTCGAAACACTGGCCTCAAATTGGATGCCAGCTCTTCGTTTTTCAGCTGACTTTATGGATAAACACTAAGGCACATTTTTGAAATAATTTTCTATATAAACTTTACGAAAGTTTTCCAAATAAAAGTACGACTTCCTATGACATTGAAACAAGAATGCCTATTTTACATACTTATACATGGAGTTTGCGTTATGAACAAATGTAATAAATTGACTTTAAGTCAATTTACTAAAAGACACATTTTACTTTATTTCTTTTAAGACTTGTATTACAAAAGTTATATATATATATTTAAAAAAAAAAAAATACTGTATATCATATAATATTTAGTAAAGAGGAAAATTTTATTACTACAGTTTTATTAATGAAAACAAGCAAAAATTAATTTTAGTAAAATGTATCCTATAATTTAAAAAGAATAAAATTGATTTCTTAAAAATTAGGCTAGGATTTATCTAATGAAGAAAATATTCGAATTACGGGTCTAGTCGGATTGGCTTAAGCCTGGTTTCAAGTGTAAATAAATATGGCTTTATAAAAGTGCACCCATCCATTCAGTTTTTCTTTTTTTCGTTTAATCGATCGCAATTGTTTTCTTTTCCTTTTTTTGTTGACGTCAAGCACTTACGTACATATGTATATATGTACATACATAAATTTGTACATTATATGCATTGACATATGTATATAAGTAGTAATTACAAAAGTTAAGCGAATATGAAACGGCTAAAGACAAAAAGGGGCTCTGCGGCGAGAAGCCCTGAAATTGGCTGTGTCACGATAGAAGCCGCACGCAATACTCCAACAATGGCTTTTTGCCACCGAATCATGACAAAAATGAATCACAGCTCTTTTCGTATACCAATATTTGCATACCATCACTAACATATTGTTTTTAGCTAACAATCCCATTGGTAAATCAGACAAAATAACTTAAATGACGGACATATCGCAATTAATCAATTTGAGATCCAGTTCTGGAGATAATTGTTAACAAATAGTGAGTGTGTTTGTAATATTGATTTATCGATCCTTTATTGAAATGCATATTAACGCAACTTTAATCAAATTCAAAGAGCTATAAAAAGTAAGAAAAATAACTTTTGGTATAAAATCATATTAGCAACATTTTTAAAAGTTCTTATATGGTATATTTAATATGCACTCTTGAATACTCTTGAAGAACCTGGTTAGCGACAAAGATTGGAAAGATTAGGACGTACGAACAGAATGTGAAACCATGTTTGTTAATAATATAAAACACCTAAATGGGTAAAAAATATCAGATCCCTTGCATTAAGTTATTGCAATACCCTGGTTTAACGGAGTCCAAGGGTGAGAAGGCGGATACATTGAAATATTGCAAACTTACCCTTGACATAATTAGGCGGAAGAACCACTCGCGGCTTCGTTGTGTAGTTGTAGTTCACGTGGGCGTCCGTGGCCTCACTAATCCTGAAAATGGACAAAAATACACAAATCGGATATAATAAAAAATACTTGTAAGAAGAAACGTTCATATGTAAATAGTTGTACAGAAAATTAATACAAGGATTCGTCGTGCATGTATAAGAATACAGCTGGATGGACATAGACACTAGAGCCCCAGTTTTGGCCTCAGGGGCACATGCCAAAGTTATAAACTTTGTCAATTCAAGTCCAACTGGAAATTAACTAACTTCGTGTCTGGGCTTGTCTGACTGTGAATGTTCATGTATATACATATGTATGTACATTTCATTTTTTGTTTTTCCGCTTTTCTGCTTTTACCTGACAGCCCTCAACTAGCTTTAAGCTGGCTTATATTCGTGCTAGAATCCCATTTGCAGTGATTCAATTGACCTTGGCGGGTTTGTCAAATGGATTGCCAATACTCGGAAATACCATGCAAAGGTTATATTTGATAAACAGAAAAAGAGCAAAGTAATTCATATGCAATTTTCGAACAGTGACATATAATTAAAGGGCATATACTTAGTTAAAGTTTATATATTGGGTTAAAAATTTAAAACCTGCTATACATTTTTGATACCCTAAGTCCATTGAAAATATTACAAAACCGCATGATGCATATATGCGTACATAAATTTATTTATAAGAAATTGATTAAAAAATTGTACATTTTAGTTGCAAAGTTAAGTAAGCAAATATAAACAAAATATCAAGGTTTTTTCTAATTTTGCCACGACATGTGTTTTTAATAAAAGCCAAAATATTTGCCCCCAAAAATGCATATTTATTTTTGAAGTAAGTACCAACATCTATTTGCATTTCTTTAAATTAATCTCTTAGTTATAAAAATTAGATTAGATAAATTTTAAATGACTGTTGGGGTTGGTGCGAAAGGATCGGTATATTTAAGCTGCGCTTAGTATCTATTTCTTTAAAGCATCTTCACCAATATAGTAAATATAAGCTTTACAAAACTGTTGTAAATACGATCCTTAGAAGGCTTCTGCCATTCATCCAAATGTTATTAAAAAGGAAAATACTATATGGTTTCAATATAATTATCTTCTAATTAACTATTTGAATGAGATTTGCGTGTTGATAATAAAAATATAAATTTCCTTAATTGAATTGCTATCAAAAATGATATGCCAATATAGAGGATAAGCTTTATGAAATAATATTTAAGTCAAGTAGGTAAGTATACCCTGTAACTTCGCGTAGTCGTAGCAAACATTCGGACGTGCATTTAGGCATTTAAACTCTGATATACAAGCAAACAATTAAGTAACGTAGAATTTTCATTCTGTGCTTTAAATTTTGTGAAATATATTCTTAAATATCTTTTGTGTTTCTACTCTGACAATTATGCAATTAAAATACCTTTTGAAAGTGCCTGGCTAATAGACAAGAGGCAGACAAAAAAACTGCATGAACCTTTTTTTATAATTAGTGAACTATAGAATTTATTTAATTTCATTGAAGTCTACAGTCTACAGGATTAATTTTATGGATTTTCAGTCTTTTTAATTAGTTCTCAGCTCAGTTTAGCCTATTCTGAAGGTTGTTTATAAATATACATATATTATAAACGCAAACACATTGGGTAAGCTGCGCGCTTTACTCATTGGCAAACCTTCCCTAGACGCAAAAACAATAATACCCTTTTCTACCAACCCAATGGGCAATCGCAGATAGTCCTTTATCTAATTTTTTAAAATTATCTAAAATATGCTAAATCGCTAACATGTTTTGTGTGTATATCTATGCGTATGTGAGCAAGGGAGACAACCTTGAAAGTGTAATATAAACTCACCACATCAATATGAAAGGCAATCCAAGCGATATGAATGCTTTTGTGTTGTATTTGCCCAGCATGATGTTGACGACGAAACAGAAAATGAAACCGAACCTCAAATCATCTCACTTTACATCGACGTGGGAATTTCATAATTCGCTTTATGAAATCTGCAACACGATAGCGAAATCGAATTTGAATTTCAGTTTCTGTATTTTTGAACTTTTTACACAAAAAAGTCGACTTAAACTCTTTGGAGGGTATGCTACACGCAGTTTATGTGGATTAGGAGGACCCGGTTACTAGACGGTTAGGAAGAGGATTATCAAATGCGATTAGGATATGTTCGCGAAATTTGCTTATTTGGTCTATACGCAATTATAATTAATTTTGTGTGCACAGCTGGGTTCTTGGACCGACTTCAAGTTCGCACCAGCTCAGCTTGCGTTCTAATATCGAATAAATAAGCCGTCGTCCACTCGCCAGTGACTACCACACAACACTTGTGTGTGTGTGTGCGTGTGTGTGTATGATATGTAAATACGAATACGGGCATGTCACTGTGACTTAGTCTGTGTAAAACACTTATCTCATGATTTTTGCTAGTCGGATATGCACATATGTTCATAGATTGTGTGCGATTATCGGTCGGTCCATCTGTGTGGGAGGCTCTAGTAAAATGATAGCCACTGAGATGTTTAAGCTCGCCTTGCGGGCGGTCATGACATATGTATGTACGTATGTATGTATGTCAGTATGTACATACTGGCTTGTGTGTACATACATAAGAGTAATTGCGGCACACTTCGCGCCTTCGGCCAATGTAAGACAATTGAATCGCGTGCCGATTTCACTTAAGCGCGCGCGCTTTAAATATTATCATTACAATTTGGTCAGTACGCAAAATACGCTTTCTACATATGTACATGACTTATGTAATTGCAAAAGTTTAGCTATGTCTCTTCAATTTTAGCTATATGACTATGAGCTTTACAGATGTTGAAAGAATAAAGAACTTAAGTGTGAAATCTTCACTTCAATCTTTTCCGGAAATCTATTGAGACATAATAAATATACTTAAGATTCTACTTGTATTGAGTATATGAAATTCTTAAGCTACTTTGGCAGTTGCAAATTTATGGAACACGTAACAGAACATATACATATATATGTAAGCTATAGCTATAGTTTAGAACTTATAGAACGGACACCAACATTGACATTGGCACTGACAATGAAAATGACAGCTCTCGCCATTCAAATTAACAATTCCACTTCAATGAGTGGACTGCAAGATGAAGTATATCCGGCTAAGCCCAAGTAGTGCCGTTTGCATCTGCTACACATTTGAGATGTTGATTTGTCTCGTGTTTGAATATATATGTAAATTTATATATATTTAAATCAAGATCATTGTTTATTACAGTTTTTAATTGTTAGAAAATTTATAAAATACTTTGTTTTTATACAACATATGAACAATTGTGATTTTGCAGTAGTGTATCTCATAAATTGAGTCTGGAAATCCATTTATATTAATTATTTTTGTTGTTAAGTTAAATCAGTATAGATTTATATTAAACGAATGCGCAGGCAACGACACACAATTTTAATGAATTTTTAACAATTTTTAATGGCGGCTCTTTTTCACTTGATTATGAATAATAACTATATATTCAACTATATGTAGTATATGCGTGTTCGCATTTTTTATTCGTCGGGTTTTGTACGAGGCTTCACGTGCTTTAGAGAAATTGGTTTTTCCGATGAGTGTGTCATAGTTTTACACAAATAGCTTAAGGCACAGATATAAATGCAGTTCAAAAACTTATAAATTGCATTAATTTCCATTTACAATATTTAGCCATATTGCTTTGATTGAAACGCACGAGAATTTTTAACATATTTGTATTGTGTAATTTGAATTTCAGCGAGTTGAACGGCATTTTAGTCCTTTTGGCGCCAGCTGCAAGACTGCTAACACGAACACAGCTAGTCAATGACACTGTGTTTTGGCTGGACAATATAATAATGTGGGAATTACCGCATTGCTGGCCGACGCGCGTTCGAATCCTTTCGGCTTCGCTCAGGAACTAAACGGAACTGAAAATGCGCGAATTTCTTTGCTGCTTTCTTGCCACTTTGATGTAACGCGGTCCCTCACCAGCAGCGACCAAAAGCGACGCCGGCGCTGACGACGCTGGCCGCCAGTTCGTTCAGTTGGGGGATAGGGTTGGGGTACGGGGTACGGATAGGGGGCACGACAACGACAACTGTGACGGTTTCCATTTACAATGAGTTGTTGCGAGTATCGTGCTGGGAAAGCGTGCGAGTTCGAGCTTGGTTCCAAATTGGTGTTAGGTTCCGTTAGGCGCCATGGAAATATGTGGCCATGTGGATTTTTAATCATTTGCAATAGTACGTGGTTGTTCTGGTACTTAGTAATTAGGCCCTGCAGTACGTATTGTATTTATTTAAATGAACACTAATCTTAATTGTATATTAATACAAAATATTTTAAATAATTTCTACATTCGAGTTTCCCAACCTAAAACCAAATCAAAACAGCTATAAATTTTTTTGCAAAAAAGTATATTTTGAAGGCCATCAACAGACTTCCTGATAATAGACACCCCCATATAAACATCAAATACCAAGCAAAATGTGTCTGCACCTTTCCGTCAAAAACTAACTAGTGTGGTAAAAAAAACTCTGTGGTAGTTTGTAAAATGACTGACGTCGGACTTTCCAATGAAATCTATGCAATTTGACTTGCAATTTCCACAAAATAACCAAACACTAAACAAGTAAGACTGCAAAAGTCCCACAAACACTGAAACGCGCCTTCATATGTATTTGCGTGTATTTTATTTGCGTGTACATTAGGTATCTATATTTATATATATAGGTACATACAGACACACGTGCATGAGGTAAATGTCTAGTCGGCCTTAGTTCACAATAGTTTGATGTTATGGGGACCAACAACCACTTCGCTAAAGTAGAGGCTAACTGGCGAGCTGGAAGTCGCGCCTACATTCTCTCACGTCTCGTGGGAAAGTATAAACAGTGTTTTTAGGACTAAAATGCGGTATATTGAGTAAAAAATATATAATAGCACAAATGTGAACATATACATTTATATAGTTACAAATGTGTGTGTTTGCAGTACATACATATACAACAAATACTACCACACTTTAATATGATATTAACATCTGTCATAGGAACAGGCAAAAGCCCTTTGTTATGTCAGTTTGTGGTTGCTGGTCGTGGCTTATATGTAACTTAGCATTTTGAAATAGTCTTAGATATCAATGAAATTTTGATTTTATTTTATACACTCTTTCGTATCTTTAGAAATGTATGTCTCATTGTATAGAAGTGTGCTTATTCGCACGCTTCCGACTAAATCGGCCTTCGAAGCCATTTCCCTCCCCACTGCTGTTAGTCCCACTTAGCCACAACACGAGTCCTCAAGCGCTGCACTTTCGAATTTGAGCTAAAGATTGCGTGGCTCGAAGTTGTCTTTATTTTTGTATATATAAGGTTAAACCTCTATAATGCTCACATCTATTAATATTTATAAATATGTATATATTAACCTAAAGATAGCTCTTATATTTGTAAAACAGATTAATTATTATATACTCGTCTACTTATGTATGCTGATGATGTAAAGCTTATTTTATCATACTCTGATTAATTAAATTCAGTGCAACTATGGAGTTTAGCCAATCAGTTGTATTTAAATTGTTCTAAATGTATGTTTATGACGTTAAGCCGTACTATGCCCCATGTAGTTAGCTATACCATAGACAGTTTCCCTTTACAACGCATCAAGGCTGTTAAAGAGCTTGGTGTTCTCCTAGGTTCTAAGCTAAGTTTCAATAGTCACATATCCATTATTGTAAACGAAGCTAAGGGAGCTCTAGGTTTTATTAAACGCTGGTCAAAAGAGTTTAATGACCCATTTACAACTAAACATATCTATACATATCTTTGGTACCTCCAATCCTGGAATACTGCTCTTTCATGTGGGGGCCGCAGTATAAATAGAGTTAGTTCAAAAGCAATTTTTGCTTTTTGTCTTTCGTGGTTTAAACTGGGACACTAATTTTAGTTTACCATCGTATTCCAGCAGGCTTTTACTTCTGAACCTTCCGTCGCTAACAAACTGTAGAACGATACTTGGTGTTGTTTTTCTACATAAGTTAATTGTTGGCGACATAGATTCACATTTTTTTCTAGGTCGTCTAAGGTTTTTCGTACCCTTTCGACCTACTAGAAATTAATGTTGTCTCTTTTTGTCAACTTATACAATTGCACAATTCCTTTCGGGTAGTATGCACTCAGTATAATACCCTATATCACGTATTCTCCTCTGAAATCTTTCTTCCCCTAATCAAATCTTCTGCAAATCAATGATCACTCTCAGCAATGAGAAGGGTCATTCGCTTGTTGGACTGGCTACTCGGTGATGTTATTAGAAATATTTATATTTTTTTTAGGCGTTTAGCAAGTAATCTTTTGCTGTTTATATTCTTTTACATGAGTTGACACTCGCAAAGTCAATCGTTTTCAAATAAATAAATAAAAGTAATTAAATAAATACAACAGATTTATTTTTAAATAACCGACTCCTATCAAATATAATAAAATATCTATTTGTATTTCAATATTTATAAGCGCATTTTCACATATTCTATTTAAAAACAAACCTCATTATACAAAATATATCGCCATTAAATGTATTTATGTTTTGTTGTAGAAGTATAGGGAATTTAGATAAATAATAGCTTTTAAATCAAAACTAGAACAATTAAAACGTTACAATCGGCTCTAACAGACAGCGTAATATTAGTTCACCACCACCCACCAGCATAAGTACTCAAACATACCCCGCAGCCCTAAGGTCTCTCGCTTATCTTATGAGATATATTGAGTGGTCAACTGGAACGGCAAGTGGCTGATCTTTACATTGTTGCACTCCTATAGGATATGCGAGTGGCCCGGGGTGAATTGATATACGTCCCCTATTTTATTTGCCGGATCAATAGAAGAAGAGACAGACACACAGGTCATAAACAAATTCACCAAAAAATTACGCAATTAAGGTTTATTTCTTATGAATTTATTAAAATCATTGATATATTTTTCATCCGATCTTGACGATTTGAATATTTGTATAAACTTTCTGCAACAAAAAGATATAATAACAAATATTTTATGTTAGACACATAGGTAAATACAATAAATAAATAAAATGTTTAAATAAATATTTTTGCTGTCTTATTTCGTTTCCATTGCAAGGCACACCTTTTTGACATACTTTATACAAACAAATATTTTCAAAACTAAGCATTAGTTTATCTGTTTGCGTTTAAGAGTTTGTGAATCTTTTGTTGCATTGCACGAATCCCACACACTCGAAAAAAGCTAGTTGCATTGAAGTTGAAAAAATTGGAAAAGTTTTCCCTAGAAAGATTATGTTACGAAAGATTCAAAGCTGAGTTAAATATAAAGATATTCACGATTTGTCACGTCCCAGTAAGGGTAGCCAACAAAATCTTAACACTTTGTTCGACGTGGTATATTTAAGGCTTTTCCTTCATGGCTCGGAAATATTTGCAGACAACAACAAGGACAAGGACATAATACATTAATAACTGGTTTCCTTTCCATAAATTACTAGAGATGTAATTAATGCATCTGAAGTTTAGTAGTTTGATAAATGTACATTTGAATAAAGTATATTTATGTACTCATATACATATATGTGTATTAACAAATGTTGTTTGAGATTTAAAACTAGTATTTTCAAGAATAAACAAATCTTGGCACTTAAGCTAAATGGAGGCACCGAATTGGCCTAAACAATTGTTGAGCCCTGCTGATTGGTACGCTGATTAATTTTCACATGTGTCTGCCGCTTTTTCTCCTCCTTAAAGGCTTCTGCGTTCGCCTTCTTTTCAATGCGACGTTCGCTGCGATAATCCTTCAGCAAACGCTTTCTTTCACGCTTCTCTTCCGCAGTTTCGTCTTTCGGGCGTATTGAAAGAACGCTAAGCGTTGATAGGACTGATTTTGCGCACAACGATTTGGGACCAGCCGCATTTGGTGAATCATCTGCCAAGTTGGCTAGCGCCTTTGCAGTCAGTTGAGCGTCGGCATCGCCACGTAGCACATTAACGGGTAGACCTGTTTTGGAATCAATTTGAATTGGTGCTGGACGTCTGCTGGAGCGAGGCTCATCGATCAGTTTCGGATGGTTATAGATGTTTGAATAGGTCGATAGTATAGATTCGCAATCCCATTTCTTATCCTTGCCTCCATCCACCTCGTAATCGACAAGCTCTTCAGTTGGATCGTGCTCACCATCAACAACATTCAAGTATTGCTTGATGCGCTCGCTATCCCATTTTTTGTCATAATTCAAATCCGTGTTTTTCTTTTTAAATTCCTGGAAACATTGCATTACAACGGGATGCTTTTGATGCCACTGGCCTTCAATATCCTCCAAAGCGAGATCTCCAAGCTCAGGATCATCGTAGCTGGCATAAAATTGCTCGAAACGATCATCTAGCAAAGACAGTTGTTCATTTCTTCGGATGACACTTGATGACATGGAGTATTCGGTGAAACGCGACTTTGTTTCTTCATCGTCAAAACGACTTTTCCGCATCAGTGGGCCAAGGCGGTCCATTAGTTCGTCTTCGTTTTCATCTTCATTTAAATCGTCCGAATCGAAGTCCATATCATCATCTTCTCGGTCGTGACAATCATTATCGTTCTCGTCTCCGTCTTCGTCATCATCGCTACCCATCGCTTGCATCACAAAATCGTCTTCCAAATCCTCGTTCTCCTCAAAATCGCTATCAAGAGCTGCAACAACATCGGGATCCCAATCTGGCCGCGGGCCGGGCTGTGGAGCTGCTTTATTTAACATGCCTTCCGACTCTTCGAATTCACTTGCAAATACGGAACTGGGAAGCAAGAGCCGGTTACGAGCTTTAACATCCTCCTCGTTTGTATTTTTTGCTTGGTTCGGGTTTTCCATATACTCCCATACAACATCATTTTCTCGCTTTTTCAAATGCTGCATGTAGTCGTAGTCATCGTCAAAGTGAATGCCATATGTTTTCAGTTCCTCTTGGCGCTTTGCTCCATCTACGAGTGTTTCATTTTGAGCCTTGGGTAGCGATTGCCTAGCGCTCGCCTCCAAAAGCACACGCTGTGGAGCGGTCTCATCGGTAATCAAAGGATCGTGCTGACTACGGTGCACTAAGTGAAATGTGACAGCTTTTTTTCGGTCAATATATGGTTTCTTTCCTTTCACCTACAATTGAAATTCACTCAATATATGTGTTTATTTTATTTAACAATGTAAATTTTACCATTTTAAAATAAAAACGCTAGTTTTTTGTCTCTAAAAATACGGAGGACCTTGGTAGTATTTGCGTTCCAAAACACATGTGCATTAGAGGTGTGTTACAGAGCTGTAATCTAATCGATAAGAAAAAATACAAATATGTTTTTTTGATACTATCGGTATTTTTGATAAATTTTTTAGATGGGCACTATGTTTATTATTTTTGTTCCTCTAATTAACAATTACAATTTTGGACGTCAGTTTTTTTCGTCAACTAAGAGAATTGTTCTTTTTTGTATTAAAGGTGTTTGAAATGTGTAAAATCAAAAGCCTTATATAATTAAAACTTTTAGGTTTATTTTGTCAAAATCTCTTTAGTTTTTTTTGTAGTAACTGGTATGTAAATCTAAATAAAAAATTCATTTATAATTACGTAACCTGAACATTATATTTTAAATATATCAAAGCTAAGTCTAACCGTAAATTATGCCTATCGAAACGTAAAAAACTTTTGGACTATTCTAATCGCAGGTTTTTATGGGCGAGCTGTATTTATTTTGTGCATCTCTAACTGGTTTATTTTGCATCCCTGTTGTAAAATAAACATAATTGTTGTTATTATTGACTTGCCTCAATTGCTTTAAAATGGAAGAAAACGGGAGCACGTTGGAAGCTCCAAATGACGTCGCCAACGGTAAGTAAATTAATCATAAAAAAACCAATTAAACATTCAGTTCGAAAAAAAATTCATTTGTTCAGGGGATGATGACGTTACATACCAGCATAAAATGGAACTGCTTCAGGCCGAGATGCGCAAAATGCAAAACGAGTTTAATACGCAGCGTGCAAAAATGAAAGAGCTCTATATGCAAAAGGAATCTGAACGCAAAAAGCTGCAGGATGAGCTAGATGAGTTAAAAACGCACCTAATGGTGGCTGACCTGAAATCCGAGAACGAAATGCAATTAAAGGATATTAAAGCACAAGAGGAAATATCTTCACTGCAACAACTGGTGCAGGACACCATTGAGGAATCGGCTACCTACAAAGCCGAACTTGAACGCATTAAAGTAGAACAGTTGCGTCAGCAACAGCACCAACTTCAGCAGATGCAGCAAATAACAACAGTAGAGCCATCAGGTGGCCTGGCGCCCCACGTTCTAAATCAGGTAAAAAAAACGCTCGGATCCGTTCGGAAACTTGGTAGTGATCCCTTAAACAATAGTTTTCAACATGAAAGTGTCGATGGCAATGCACGCGGCTCTGCCAAGAACAACGTCAGGCAATATGTGAGTATATACAAAGTTTTTTGTACATACAATATATTATGTAAATTTGTGCGCTTAAGCAGGCTTCAGAAGACGCTGAAATGATGCACTCAATAGTTGAGCAATTGCAGGAGGAAATGAAAGCCCTGAAGGAGAAGTTGCGCGAGACAGACGAGCAGTTGCAAGCAAAGACTGGCACGTCTGAGAGCAAGGAGGAGGAGAAGGCCGCTGCGACAAGCGTAGTTCATGCGAATGCCATACACAAGTCAACATCAACAGATTTGGCGGCGACCAGTTGTAGTAGCTGCAACTCAGCCGAACGGATTTCTGAAGAGCTGAGCGGCCAGGTGAAACAGCAGCAAAAACAAATTGATATCATTCAAAAGCAACTGACAGAGGCGCGACAACAGTTAAGCAAGGAAGCAGCGCTGCGAAGTGATTTGGAAAATCAGTGGCAGGCAAAGCGTGAGGTCCACAAAAGCGAAGTACAAAACCTGCGCGAGCAGGTTAAAAACAACGAGCAACAGCTCTTGGATATGCAACAAAAATTTCTTGAGACTAAGGAGGCGGTCATGCGACAGTTGCAGCGCGTGTCAGACGACCGCGAAAGGGTAAACCATCAGCTGGAGACGCTGCAGGCTGACAACGATTTTTTGTCCGGACGTTTCCTGGCCACTTCGGAAGAAATTGAAAATCAATACATAAATCTCCCAAATACTGTCGTTGAGCTACAGGAGCTTATGTTGCGGCAGCAGAGCGAGCTGATACAGGCACGCGTTAGCAGCGAATATGAGAAACAGAAGTGCTTTAGCTCCTTAGATGAGATCCAAATATTGCGCAATCAGCTCGACGAGAGCAACAATGAGCGGCGTGCTTACAAACGCAAAGTGCAATTAGATATTAAGTCGCTCCAGTAAGTCGTTGATAACAAAATTATGTTTAGGTACGTCGTAACTTAAGGAAACCCTTTGGTTTTTCTGCAGAGATCGCGTAACGGAACACCTGGTTGCAGTGCAATCGCACGAGTCTTCAAAAACACTATTAGAACGCAAAGAGACCGAGTTAAATAAACAGCTGTCCGAGTGCCGTGTTGAGATTATAGAACTTCAGGATGCCAACGTAAGAACTTGATAATATCTTTAATCGGGCCTACGTCTAAATCAAAAAATTTTCAGGAAAAATTAACAAAAACGAATTCAGACTATAAGTCTAAGATTAAAACACTTCAGGAGGAGCTGTCCACAATGGAAACGGTGCAGAAGGATTTTGTCAAATTATCACAGACACTTCAGGTAAGCTGCGGATCTAATAAAATATAAATTAGGACTTATTTATTTTTGTTTTATTCGCACAATTTCAACAAATTTCTTAAAGGCTAAGGGTATGACTTAATGCATTCACATTTGAATCTTCTAGATGGCCTTGGAGGAGCTGCGGCATGCCGACACCGAGGTGCGCTGGCAGGACGACGATGACGTTAACAATTGTCCCACATGCAATGCTGGTTTCACGGTGATGGTACGCAAAATACATTGCCGCCATTGCGGACACATCTACTGCGACAAATGTCTGACGAAAACGGTGCCATCGGGTCCACGGAAACGTGTAGCCCGTGTGTGTGATATCTGTCACACGTTACTCACGCCAAACACCGCTCCCTACTTTAGTCATGAACCACAGCAGTCAAACTAGTTGGTTCCCAGCACTAAGAATGGTGCGTCATTATTGCGACGGCAAATTTTTATATTTTTAGTTTCTAGTGTATGTTTGTTCTGTGTACTATAATTCTTCTTTAATTTGTTTTTGGTGAGTTTGTGTTTCAATCGTGTTGTCCTTGTCAAATTGTTACATTAAACCGAGTCATATCCAGTCGCAAATTAACGTTAGTTTTCAAACTATGTAAAGATGCATGCTACTCAGTCCTCTAGATTTATATATATATATACCTATACCTTCTAAAGTCGTGTTAGTTTTGTTTTATCTAAGTTTCCATTATTGAATTTAAAGCAAGTAAAGCAAAAATATAAAAATAAAAAAACTATGTACACTTGTAGCTTGTGATTCTCATTTAATGTGAGTTACTTGAACCAATTCCGCCTGCAAGTTAAAAAGAAATTATGGAAATTGTATTCAGTATTGCGAAAAATCAGGTGTTCATGCAACAAGTGTTTGTGTTTATTTAAAAATCAGAGCAATAAATTTGGCAATTTCTGTTGACACATCTGTAACACATCAATATATCGAATTGCATTTGATAACAATTTTGTCTTCATGGGTTTGCGAGGATAGTATAACTATATGCATGCACGCATACAAATTTGTGTACATGTTAACTTAATGTTTGTATAATATTAAACATAATAACAATCTGGGCATGCCCGTTAAATTCTGTACGAACAACTCACGTCTCTTAACAATAAGTCAACTGTATAGTGTTTATATCTAATACTGCAATCTCCACATTCAACAGAGCAAACTAAAAAACGCTTTTCATGTAATTAGAAACGAACAACACGCACACACATAGGAGAGGGGGAATCACATTTTCATGTAGGGTAATTACTGTTGGCACACAGTCGCTTTCTGAAACAAGAGTAAATAAAAATGTCGTTATAACTTACTTATCTGACAAGCACATGTGCTTTTGGCATTAAGAATCGATCGCCGTGACTTACCTCACCAAATGAATCGGCCGGCTAAGGCAACCACTAACCCTACAGCTGTCGCTCCGAGAAAGCTGATTATCCGACTGCTGGGAGCTGTATATAAATCATAAAAACCATTTTTAAATTAAAGTATCACAAAAAATCTAAAACTATATATCTTAGCGTAAAGTAATAAAAATTCTCTAACAAAAAATTCGAATTAAGAAAAAATAGAAATTATAATTTTTTTTAACTTTTTTGATTTTGAGGCAAATGCAATATTTGTGATATTTGAGGAAAATTGTGGAAAAAATTAATAGATGGAGAGATTCAAAAATATTGTTTTCTCACAATCTCCAGTTAAAATAAAAGCATTAAATATTTGTTTGCATATGTATATCAGGTATTTTAAGCACAAGGAAGATAAAACATCGATGCAGAACGTAAATTGTAAATGTGGCGGCAACATTGCAATAAGTATAGTAAGATTTAAAGAATGATTATTAAGACACTTACGTAAGAAGATTGGCGATTAACAAACGAAGCGTAGATACGACAGTTGTTAAATTTGACAGAACAGATATAGATGCGAGCCGAGACGAGACGAGGGCGAAGGCGAAAGTCGAAGACAAATGAAAAGCGATAGGTACATATATATATCTATATATATATATATATATATATATATATATATATATATATATATATAAAGATCGAGAGATACATTGTGCTGTAAGAGGTGTGTTCTCTTGATGGTGTCTTGGTTGGAACTCGATCATATCCGGACGTCTTCGCATTATCCATTGATTGTAAGTCCCGATGCTTGTTGGTCGAATGAATTATATGGTGTAGCTGACAGAATGTTTACTTAGTTTGTGCTTGTTGAAGACATCGTTAATTGTTTCCGATACGGAGAAAGTTGTAGACAGTGAGCGTGACAGTGAGACAGATAAAGATCCTAGCTTATTGATGGGCAATGAATACGCGTTTGAGATGGTTCTAGTACTATAAATAGGGTTTATAAATAAATTTGAGCATCTCTTTGAGCTTTGGTGTACATCGAAATATGCATGTTTCTCCGTGGTTAGAGCAACAAGTGTAACAACTGAGGGAAATACAATGCCGATGCTTAGATAATGAATTCATTAATGACAGCGTTGTGTTTGCTTTGTCGAGATGCGTGGTATAGCTGTTCTACTTCTCGTTTTCACCTGCAGCACCGCCATTGCCGCTTAACGAGATCTGACGTCCGTATTTTGCCAGCCACTCAATAATCACACCATTGGTCCAGCCAAAGCCTTTCTGCACACCGTATTCTCCACCGCCACCATGACCGCCGAACTTTTCCGCATCGTACTGTAATAAACAGGAAACAAATGCCGTTAAACTCGCGAATCCTTTTCATTCTAACGGTCAACTGTGACTTTACCTTTTCGAACATAGCGAGAGTCTCGCGATATGCTTCAAAGTTTGACTTGACCCATCGGTGACCCCATTTCTTTGAGAGTTCCTTAGCTTCTGGTGTTCCTAGATTATCCAGACCCTCGACAAGAATATACTGCATAGGCGCCCACACATTCGGAAAGTCCCATTGTTCACCGGTCTGGTAGATTGTATTCGGCACGCCTCCAGGGAATGTGTCCACTTTGGTCTCATTAATATAGTTCATTACGGCTTCGGATATTTTCTCCGATTCGGAAATATTGTATGCCTTCACCCATAGCGGGGATAAATTGGTGGGCACAAAGTAGTTGCGATGCTTCTCGTTGATCAAATCATAGTCCAGCCAGCAGCCGACTTCCTCGTTCCACAATACCGCTTGTATCGCCTGCAGGGAGAGGAGCCATAGAAGAGTCATAACACGTTAACTTATCAATATTTATCTTATTTGTAAACATACCTCTTTTATTTTCTGCGCCTTTGTCTCGTACTCCGTCATCTTTTCGACGTTGCCGGCCTTTGCATGGAACTCGGCAATCATCTTAGCGTTCCAATACAGAATGGCATTAAGCTCGACTGGCACGATCGAGCGCGTCTTGATGTTCGTAAGGTTTCCAACGTTTGTGCCATTTTCATTGATAAACCATCGGGAACTGAAGTCCATACCCGACTCGGCGGCTGACTTGAGTTCGCTGTAGTGGTCTTCCTTCTCCTCTAAGGTCTGGAAGTTGTCCGACGTTTCAACATCCTCACTGTAAGATTCGGGACGTGGTCCAGTTGAGGAGTCTCTGTATGCGGCCAGGTTATGTCCTTTTGCCTGCACGGTGTGATTGTTAATGAAATACTCGAATTCGTGCTCCAGCACTTCCAGGGCGTTGATGGCAAAAAGATCGTCCTTCGTGAAATCGACATAGGACTTTACCATTGCCGTCAGCAGCGGCGGCTGGGAACGACCATGGTAATAGACACGGCCGCCGTTCGGTATGAAACCGATACGCTGCACAATGGACAAGAAGTTTTCGATCATGCCACGGGCCGTCTCTTGCATCTCGCTAAAAAGCAGACCGCGAATGATCCAGTAGGAGTCCCAATAGTAAAACTCTATAAAGCGGCCGCCTGGTACGATAACGGGATTGGGAACAGGTATAATGGAATAGTATTCCGGGTTCTTGTGCACATCGTCTTTCATTTTACGTCCCAACTCCTTCCAGATGCTGTTTAGATCCACGCCCCATTGCTTTAGGTCTGGATCATGGATAAGATCTAAAAAGCCAGGATGCTCATTCCAATCTGTTGGTGTCCACACATCCAACTCGGTGCCCTTCTCTCCAAAATGTGCCTACAATTTTTAAAAATAGTGTTTCAATTTAAACATTCGGTTTCTGATTGCATTTTCTTCGCACATCAACAAATTCACGAATCTCATCTTTGCTGGGTGTATTATTTTTCGCGACCATAAAAGCCTTAAAGTCTTCCATTGTCTTTTCGGGAGAAACATTCAGCTTCATGTCCACAAAAGTCTTCGAGTCTGGATAAAGCTTCGCCATCTGCACTGTGTCCAGTAAAGGCCCATAGCAGTAGATTTCGCTAAAATTAGTCATAAATGTGGTTTGGTATTAATAAAGTCAATAATATTGATAAGACTTGAACTGGAATACCTTTATCAACACAAAGTTTAAATTTATTGCATTGCCAGTTCTCAATACATATTCACATTATTAAATCAAACTTTTCACCAAAATCTAATTGATGTTTACTTTCTTTTTTATATTTTTAGCTACAGCACAAAGTTTGCACAAAATACGATTTTCATCTCTAAAATGTTTTGCTTTAAAATATGTTTTTGTTTATATAGTTATTAAGCGCGTATTATATGAAAGCTTGTTTTGCAAATAAAAAGGGGAAGTAAACATAAAACTGAGCACTTCTTTTTTTTTTAATTGAACAATAATTGATTTCACAAAAGATCAGTGAACACTTTTGTTGATATGTCGCTTAAGATTAACACCTATTTTGCGACAGAGCCTTAATTACTTTAATAGCACAAACGGTTGACGTCATTAATTAGTGCAAATGAATTGTAAATAAAATTATCGATACAACTTTTTAGTTTGATCTGCTTTGGAAAATCTCGATTGAACACCTGCACGTTAGGATCTGCCTCTGAAAGGTAGCACGAATCGGTAAATCGTGATTGTTCGAATGCAAGTCGATCTTACTTTACTTTAATACATGTTTAAATATGGGGAACGTATGCAAATATATATAATACAATCTTTTTAATGCAAGAATTAATAATTTTCGGTACGATATTCGTCGACCGGTTCGTCTGGGGACTGAAACCAGTTGATAAATGTGTGTGCATGTATGTCGGTACTTAATAAATGTACTAAGTATTTACATATATAATGAATATTCATTTATATATACTATATAAATATATTAGTCTTCCCGAAAAGAATTGTGGCACTTTATCATGTACTTATATTTTCAGACGCACATATTTCAAAGATATTGAGGCCTGTAACACTTACCAGGAGGAAAAGTTGTAGGCTTCGACGGTTTTGACAATGGCGTTGTCGCTATCTGCGACATATTCAGTCAGAGTCCTTGCTCCCGCCTGCTGCGGCACAGCTGCGAGGCAGCAGAGGACTATTAAGTAAAACATTTTTATCCTAGTCATTTTAGTGAGGCTAAGGAACTACTGTGATTTATGCAGTTGATTAATTAAACACTTGGCCGTTCATTCGCTCTGAAATCAGCATATATACATATACATATATATATATATATATACAAGCACTCAGATCTAAGTAGGCGTAAGTACTTAAAATATATATCAGACTGGGCCCTGCTCTTTTACAAACATAATATTTAAACACTTGGAAATATATTAGGTATTTGCGTTTTTAACTCGCGGTCAGCACTTTTTCAACAAGGAGGATCCCTTTTGCAAAGTGGAATTCGTATATGAGCTTGCCAGTTAATATCTCGATTAAAAATTCGCGCGCTCAGCTGCACTTTCCGCCAACAGCACAGACACAACCTGCGCCCCGTCAGTGCAAGAATACTTCTAACTGTTTGGGCCGTTCACATTTTATAAAATAAATTTGCCGAACGACGACGACGACGACGACTAAAGCGCGACGGCGATAGCGACTGCGACTGCGACGGCGCCATTATTATTGCCGATCAAGAGCAACTGATCAGCGATCGGCACACGACAGCCGACTGTGAAAAGTCGACACAAGTGGGGGAACGAACGAACGAACTTGGTGGGCGTTAAGCGGATATTCTATTTTTATATCGGGTTAGTTTAGCAATTGTAGCCAAGCCACAGCCGAGGTATATTCGGTGCTTTCATTTATCCGTTAGCTTTAGTGTTTGTTATTATCTTTTTCGTGTAGTGTAGTTACCATTTCTCTTTGCTACCCTCAGATATTTATTGCTTTTGACTAAACTGTAGGCCTGGCTCACGCAAATGAGAATGCATTTATTTGCGCAAACAACTTGAATTTTCCTCAGAAGGACTTCCATACCAGATATATTAATGCTTAACAATTCTACCTGAACCAGATTTGATATTAGAGATTTAATTTTTGTTTATTTTAGTGTCAAAATAGTATAAGATTAGATCTATATTCAAGAACTTGTTCAACTCCTTTTTAGCCTGTTCAGATAATATCAACATTACTTTCGTTTGCGGTGTTAAATGTTGCAAGCGTATATTTATAGTCTATGTCTATATTTAGTGCATGCTTCCCGTATTATTGCTTGTGACAGACCCGCTTTTTTAGTATAACACCGATATTTGGAGTGAAACAACATTTTGCGGTTAATATAATCGGGAACCAAGACTCTGGAATTAATCACTCTTGGCGGGCTTCACTCTAATAACACACCACAGTCAATATGTGCATAAGTAAATATATCCACATGGCCGGGTATACGATATGACACGACAACTCATTTAGTTGAGCTGCTTGATAAGCGGAATGGGAACTTCAACTCCGAAAACCCGCAATCCGCCCGATAAATGTAAATTAAAGCACTAACATAGAAATCCAAATAATTAACCGTCAGTGGCCCATTTGCCATCCGTGTCAGACTGATTTGAGAGAGAAGTGGATAACCCCCTAGCAAACTTATGGGGTTAGACCAGCCAACAAAAAGTTTCCATGAATATCAAGATGTATGTATATGTGTATGTTTATGTAAGTAAAGGGCTTGTGTAGAATTGTTGCACAGATCGGGTTATTTATTTTTATCTCGAATGTGACTATTAAAGCTCAGACGTTTGGGAAAGTACGCTAAAACCGCACTCTAAAACTGTTAACTTATACAAAACTATGTACATATATAGTATACCTACAGGTATTTTATTTAGAAATACTTTTGCTTGCTGAGATCCGTACGAATTATAAAAAATGCGAATCAATTTGACTGTATAATGCGACACTGTACAAAATAATACTGGATCGAAATTACGTCGCAACGTTTTCAGATAAACGTACATCCGCAGTTATGTACGTACAGTTATATGTGAGCTTGCACGAGCACTGCTATAACAAGTCTTAATTGAACTGATTTGCTGACTACGGATTAGTCTATGAGCCCGAAATAAAACCCACGACGTCATCTGAACATAGAAATTGACAAAGATCTGTTTATAAAAAGAAGAGCTGAAAATACATTTATTTATTACATGCTACATATGTATGTATATATGTATATACCCATATTCGGGATCTGATCATTGACCCAAACAAACTGATATATGTGTGCATGTGTCTTGTCGCATGTCGCAAGGCGCATGTTTCCAGTCGCATGTCGCACTTCTGGTGATTTATCGCATTTAGTTAATATTCACTTGGACAGTGTAATCGCATGTAGAAATATAGTTTGAACTTTACAAACATATTTACTCTTATATTGTATACTCAGCGAAACAAGTAAATGATGCATTGTTTGGATCTAAAATGTACATATTATTTATCCCATTCTCAGCCGGTTATATAAACGAATAGTGCAAACATATCTTTCGCTCTCTTCCCTCCCTCTCTCTCTCTCTTTCTCTGAGTATTATTGTGCTATTCAAAAACAAAAGACACTTTATTCAGTTGCCAATTGGGCGCAAAGCGTAACGAGACATTTGTGCAAATAATTGCAGCTGTGGGAGAGAGAGTATATCATTGTTTTTAACTTTAATTGTTATGTCTACGCCACTAAAAACGGAATCAATAGTTTAATTGGAGTTTAATGCATTCAACACGTCACAGTTGTAACAAATCGTGACTCTTAGTAGCAAAATAGCTCGACGTTAAAATCAGATTATCATTCTAGTAGTGACTTTGACTTTTATTATGTTTCTACACCTATGTATGACTAGATATTACTTGTGGGGTATGACTCAGTTGAGACATAATTGATGCCTTGAATGTCACGCACAATGAGTTACCTAGAATATTGGGTGTCTGTTGGATACAAGTGATTTGATCTCTTTAGGATACAATCTGGCATTATTGAGGGAGTAGAAATGTGAATAAGGAAGACTTTCCTGCTAGGAAACGTAAACTTGAGACTCACACTTTTATGTGTTACTGATAAATATGAAACGCCGAAAAAACTAAGGTCATTTCATTGTTTTGACTGAATGGCTTGCTGAACAAATATTTAAACGGGTGTAATGGACTTTTCAATAATTTCGTCGGCGACGATGACAAATAGATGCCAGTTTGTACGCGGTTAGCATTTTTGAACAGTTATCACACAAATACATACATATTCAGATATGTATGCCATACATATTTTAATATTGTTTCCGATTCCGCCTACGCCATGCAAAATACACTTAATATAACATAACAATAACTGATTCCGGTTCACTATTCTCCATAAAAACCTATCGAACAAAATGCATTAGGCTCTTTAATCTTAATCATTCGTTATTATTTTAAGCTAAAGATTTGCTTAATGTGGCGAATAATGGGATTTGATTGTATAACGAAACTCACGTTTTGAGTATAGTACAATACAATCAATCATAAAGATAAGTAAATTTAGTAGAACTTGAAAGCGTTTTGCAATTAAGTAAAATAAATAAATTTAACACACATACACATCAAATCAGAGGTTTTAACTTAAATTATAATATTTATTTTGTATATTGGGATTATATTTTGTTTGATTAAAGTTTTTTAATAGTGTTAATTGTCGATTGCCGCACTAACATCTGCGACGCCTGTGTACGTAAAGTCAAAAGCTCAACTGGCTTCTTGTTAAATCTTAATACCAAACAAAAAAAAAAACTTTGCAGAAATCTGACAGAATATCGGTATGAAAACCCGTTCTAAAAATGGGCCAACAAGCACGTTTTAATTAATTGCACCCAGGGTATGCAAATAATGCGAAACGTTCGTGCTCAAGATTAAGATTCAAGGACGACATTAATAATTATGTGGATAGTAAGTTAATTGCCAAATCAGCTAATTAGCATAGTCATTTCAAAAAACGGTTCGATGTATGTAAATTAATCAAAAAAGAGAAAAAATGCAATACAATATGAGTACCAATGAAAGGAATCCATAGTCTTAATTAAAATTCATATATTTTGATGAACTGAATTATCATCAATATTGTGTTCTATCAATCCTTCACAGCTATATAAACTGTATAAACTGTACTGTTCATCAAGGATTTGTATATTTAAAAGTGTTAAGAGTATTCTCTCAAAGGACTGAAAATTGTTTAATGTGAGCACAATCAAATACTTTGTCAAATTAATTCGCCTCCAGCTTTTTTCCATAGCTTAGCTCACCAGTATTAACTGGTTTTAAAAGTTGATTGCGTGTGCCAAAAATAAGCCAAATATGAAGTCAAGTTAATGTTAAATCTGTTTTGCGTATTACGATTCAAATCCATTCAAATTACTTGTGTTATTCAGAGGTTACAAATTTTGCTCTTTCCAATTACCTTGAGGTACTAACGGTGCTTTGGTGAACCCATTGACATTGGACAATACCTCTCTGATATATAATAACGATACGCTTTTGATTCTGGTCAAATAAGATAAGAGTTTAACGAAAACATTTTGTGTTTCAGTGTGTGCAAAATCTTGACATTGAACTTAATCTTTAATTGTGTAAAGGGGCGTGAAAAATATACTCAAGAGCTTAAGCATTGACCAGTGGAGGAAACTTGAGTTAATCCCTTAGCCTTAGTCAATGAAAAAGCGTTAAGCGGGCTGCTATGTCAATCAAAGTTAACTTTCATTGGAATCTGAATTATCTTACACTGTGCAACAAAGAACAAACCCAAAGTAAGCTACAATTGAAATGCAACTATTTTCAAGCGCATTGCCAACAACTTTTCACATATCAGCCACTATCAAATACCATTTTACATTTACGCCTTTTACCAATATCTCAAGAACTCAACAACAACTGATAACCGACTGTCGTTGGCAGCACATAGTAAAAGTGCAATTTTAAATTAGAATTCAGTCTGGCTCAGTCTGTCCTTGACTTGATCAAAATAATTAATTTGCAATTATTAAACCAACGCTAACTCTGTATTTCATTAACGACAAGATCATCAAACCCCTATCCAAACCCAAGCTACAATGCTAAACGAACTCTTTCTGTCAACAGGGTCACATGCACTCATTAATATGCATATATATTTTTATGTACGAAGGTCATTTTAGATATAGCTCTAGGTTTATATAATAAGCTAAGCAACAGATATATAGAAATATAGATTAAAACCGTTATTTTATACTATTTAATTTTACAACAAATGTTTTTGGTACAAATTAGATGTAACTTAAAATACTAGAGGTTGGGTTGGGATAAAAATGAATATAATACATAGTTTCAATTTTCAGCTGTCAGCTTATACGTCTGATATATGATTTAGCATATATATTCTTAATCGAGTTGAAGTTTAAAAACTATCTTTTTTAATTTCTGGGTTAGTTTTTCATAAAGATACAACTTCACTCTTTCTGATTACGGGGTATACAAAGTCTCGTATCACTTTTTTAAAAGCAGAACTCCCTAATCGATACATATCTGCCATTATATCATATTCTATAATTAATTTATAGTTTATTTTATTCATTGTTTAATTCTCAACTGTTCGAAATAATGTGGTTTGCCAGCAACCGAATTGCATGAACTTGAGTCGCCCTGTACTCCGCCGAATCGCAGCCATTAAAAGTTGTGTGGCCACAAATAAACAGTAAGAACGGCGTGAAAAAAATGGGAAAATTACAATATAATTGTGTTGATTATTTATTTGACTGCAGTAGCTGCGAGCTTCAAGTTAATTGCAATTATTAAATATAAATATATTTTTTAGATTGACACGAATATAATAAAAAACGTGCTTTGTTTTGATTTCGGTATTTTTTGTGGTTGCACAGTTGTTTTTATTTAAACACTTTTTATTCACTACAATCAGTTTTTGAGAATATAAAATGTTTTATTTTATATACAAGGGTCAAGCGTTTTGCGTGATCGTTGCTTGTGCTCTTTTGATTACCCAAATGGCTCTTGGCTTATTCTTTTAATCAGTTATCGCGTTGTCGGCACGATGTTGCGCGTTAGACGACAGTCGTCGTACTGCCTAACCTGATGCACTGGGGAGTTAAATTTAAATAAGATTTGCACTGATTGAGAAACCCATTCACTCTGTTCCCCTAATTCCCTGTTTCTGCTCAGTGAATGACTAGATAACTTTTAGCCATAACAAATGCCAATTCAGCAGCCTTTTTGGCAATTCGTTAATATGTCAATTATACAAGCTCACGAAATGGAACACTGGCAAATATATAACTGTAATATATGTATATGTATATATATTATTTTCGATTATTCTAGATAAGTAATGAGCCATTTGGGAAGTCAGTCTTCAACTTTTATGTAAAACAAATATTTATAAGTACGCAATTCCAGTGTGACTTAGCCAAAGTATTTATTGGCTAATATACAATAATACAAAGAATTCGATTGTATTGATTTCATTAAACGACGTTATCGTAGACAATAAATTGGTTTTTCAATTCCTGATTAGGCACAGAGATTAATTATTGGGTGCAAGCCATGTGAAATTTCCATCTCAATGAAGCTCCCATATATAATATAATACTATTATGTAGTGGTTATACAACTGGCGTCAAGGTCAAGCTGCGTTATTTTGCCAAGTGTTATCAGCCCAAATCAGTGTAGCACACTTTATCTATTGGGAGAGCTTTTAGCTTATTCAGGTGTTTATTGCATTGACAGTGATTAGATAATTAAATAGAGCCCCATATCTAACACTAACCTGTATCTCAAGTCTTTGCGATTCAACCAGCTATTTATCCGCACTGTACTTGTACCCTTACTCCGCTTCAGCAATGGCCAGAGTTCGCGTCTGACAAACAGAGTTTTGGCCAACCTCATTTATTTCAAACTAGTTATCAGCTGGCCGACGAGAGTGAAAATGGGCAAAGATTCGAGACGGCTTGGGCGCAGCAGCTCGCGTGTGATAAGGGAATCATTGACCGATAGTAGAACGCGGATCGACCAGAGTGAAATATGCAAAGCAGATTATTAAACTGCCAGCGATTTTTGTTATTTGCTCTGCCAAGCTTGCCTGTCATTCATGTGTGCTACTTGAGCCACTATCAGTGAGAAAGCGCTTCCTCAAAATAGTCTAGTACATCATTGGAAGTGGCACCTAACAAGAACCCTTAACTTCAGTTGTTCAACGAACAATACTCTAACATCGATCGATAGTCAAGCACCAAGATAAGGTGCGAACATGCAATCATGCAGGGATTCTAAAGACAACAATCAAGAGCTAATCAACAGATGCCAACAAAGCGGCTAATTTATTGATTAGATGCATACAACCTGTTGCACATAGGCTCCTTCGCGTCACGTATACGACGTGGACACACCGCCCCAGCATCAGCCAATCACAGCACAGCGGACGTCGGAAAATTCTACAACAGCTTGCAAGAGCGAGTCGTGACTGTCGGCTCAATAGACACACGTGCTGGGTGTAAGTCTAGTTCAAGTAATCGTATCTATCCATTTCCACTTATTGATAAATTAGCATACTCTTCTATCTGGTGTTTTAGATTGTTTATTGTTTGTGGCCATAGTAAAAAAATAAATCTGTTTTTCAAGTGCGCGGATATAGATATTTACTCAAGTATTGTCGTACTAGCTTGTTTTTTATTTCATTTTTAAATGGATCTTATCTAGTAAAATATGCAGGCATATAATTGTGTATTTGATTTATCGGCAGGTTGACAGCTTTTGCATTATGTAACCACATATGAGGCACAAATTGGATGTTCTTAAACGGGATTTGTGAACCGTAAATCAATTAAGCGAAAAACCTACTTGAATTTAGTTGTTATTCTAAAAATAAGTTGAATTAATGTTATGCAACTATTTTTTGTTTCACCGACTTAATATAACAAAGTGATTGTATAAAATTACTGTACCCGTTAAGCACTTATTAATTGGTTCGTGGTATATATTATGTATTATACATAGACATTTTCTTATTATTTTAACAGACTTGCTAATCTGGATAGCAGCTAGCTTTTGTCTACTGCGCATTTTACATTTAGGGCAAAGCCGCAAAGTATGCAACAGTTTTAATTATATTTATTGGTAGTTTTTTAAGTATTCATTCAATTTAGTTCATATTGAACATATTGATGATTACATTCAGTAAATATAATTTATTGTTAAGTAAGACGCCCTTTGCCCGTTAGAAGCCCAAGAAGCCTTATTTAGCGGATATATATAACTATTATTTTTTAGGCAGGAGCTATTATATTGCGAATTAACACCAGTAGACAGACCTCCTCGATAACAGCTGTGTAATTAAACTGATCCTTATTTTGCGATTATGAACCTAGGCATCCTGCGATGCCTGGCTCTTAGTAGCAAATTGTTAAGAGAATACTAAAAAACAATTTTTTAAACTGAAGGATTAAGGATACGCATCCCTAAAGTCGTCGCAATGCTTAGTCAATGCTCGGCTTAGTTAAGCAACTGTTCAGGTCTTTTTAAGCCCCTGATTTCATTACGAAATACATTTTTAATATCATTTAGCCAAATTGGCTTAACTTAATTCTACTTATTATTAAGCGATATCAGCTAGAGAAGTTTAAATTTTATCATTAGCAATAAAATGAGTTTCTCGTTGAATATACGCTAATAAAATATGTAATATATTTAGATTGGGAAACATCAATACGGTCTTCTTGTTAGCAGTTATCAAGTAATTGCAATTCCCATAGTATTTTAAGTTAAGCAAAAGTGGTAAATTGTAATTTGAACAAGAATTCTAAGAAAATGTCACCTTGCGCGCTTACCACATTCTTCCCATTTGGGTTTGCTACTGACCAAAATAATTAAGTAAATAAAGAGATTAGCATCTGGCCAGATGTGGCCTTAGCTTACTGCAAGCACACCTGGTCAACAGCTTTCGTTACAGTGGTGAACTGATTTTAGAATTGCTTAAAAAAGATTTTAATTGGCTAAGGGAATCTTTGGCAACTACATATTCTAAAAAGTTCATTGGCACGGACGCTAGACATCACAATACAATAGATGAGAGATATATTTAATTGGATTGTGGTTGAATTGTCAAGCTGTAAACGTTGTTTTTTTTTTTTAATTTTAACATTTAAATATCAAATAAAAATATTGCTTATGTCCAAAAAAGTGATGGGTTAGAAAAGTTATGAGTTTAAGGACAACAATTAAGAAATAATTGTTTAAGAACTAAGTTTTTTTCATAAAGACACTTTAAAACAAACTTTTCAACAAATTGACGGCCACTTAACTTCTCAATCATTAACATATATTGAATATAACAAGGTTGTGTTTTGTGGTATGTGTTATACACAGTATATTATTTTAAATTATATTACATATACAAGTGATATTACCGATCTAAGAACTTCATTAAACTTCATTTTATTTTGATGGTCAATGAAGATAATTAGATTTCAAATTGAACGCAGTAAGATACGTAGCAATGGTAAAAGTAAAATACGGATTTTTTTAATATACATCAAAAACCATATTATTACGAATGTTACGAAGAAAATGTTCTGTATCACCTCGTTCTTTGTAGTTATCTTTTGCAATCGCAGTCAATGTTCCAAAGGTTTCAATGCAATTATCAAGACAAAAATAAAAGAACTATAAATTTCGCAGTGGGATGTTACTGTCTACGCAATACTCTGCTTACAGTGTATTTTTTATGGTTAGTCCAATTACTAGTGTTGTTAACTATAAATCAGTATTGACTGGCGAATACAATTGGTTCCACGTAGTCAGAACAAAATGTAAAATTCTTTACAGGGTATACAAAAGCATATATATTAAATATCAAGTCTCTCGCTTTAATTGCGTCGAAAAAATTGCTTTTGTACGAACGGGTATACAAAATTGTTGTACTTTTTACACTTAAGGTATTACAAAAAATAACAAAATATACATAATAAATATACTGCTTAAAAACAGCTACAAGGTCACCATTAAAAAATCGTTGTAAGCATGTACGGACCTTGAGCTTTAACACGTGTTAAACTATTTAATAATTTATGACTGTAGTCAGAAACGATTTCATTGGTAATGCAGTTTAGTTGCAGTTTTTATAATAATGTCTTTGTACTTGCCAAATATTATTAAAGAATATGCTTAATTTCTTGACATAAAAAACATCGATTCAGTTCAGATTAACTAAGTAGTATTTAAGCATTTTGCAGGTTTGGTATTTTGCAATTGCGACATTTCAGTTTAAAAATCATGGCTATAGGCCTAAATAACTGTTGCTGTTTTGGTTAATCGTACGCACCAAAAACACCGTTCGTTTTATGTAGAATTTCTTTTAATAATTTACAATTTTAAAAATTTTTTTAAATTAACATTTTTTTATTGCTAAAATCAAACCAAACTAATTTTAACAAGTATGTAGAAGTCGGACTCATACGAAGTTTTATAACAACATTATTTGTACACAACAAAGTTCAAAATAAAATTTAGATCTTATCTGCGACATTGGTCTTATTGAACCACGTACATTCCGTAAGCCCAACTCTATGTTGGACAGCATCACCACGTGCACCCAATATATTCCGTTGACTTCGTGAACGAGTGCAAAAATACAAAATGATTCGATTTGGTAACTTGTTAAGCATCTGGTTAATTTAAAAAAAACTGGTTCATTTAAAAAAAATTAAACATCGGGCTAAAACAGATTTTGATTTAAATCGTTTTCACCCCTAGGCTTATAAAGTATTTTATTTTGTAATTTTTCAATTCATTATATTATATTTCTCTCTAGATAGAAACAAGTGAACAAGTGTAATAAACTCTTCTGGGCTTTTCATATGTATACTTTTTTAGTATTGTGATGAACCAATATGCGTCTAGTCTGATTGTCTACTATTTTCTGAATAAAAAAACAAGCATTGAGAGAACAAAGCGGAAAGCAAAGCAAGCAGTCATTAAGTGTTGTGACGCGAGTGCGTGAGAGGCCGAAAGAGAGATAAATATTTGGCCACGATAGAAGAAAAACAAAAAAACAAATGTTATTTATAACAATGCTGTGAAAATAAACTTACTTACATACACAAATGTATATGTACATATGTATGTATGTTTTAGTGCCTACGCACTTCCCCAAAGGAAGTTTTTCGGGGTTGAAAATGAAAGCACCTCCTCCTTACTAAGCAGACTGTTTGTAATTTTTGTTTAACCCATTCGCAATTGAAAATTATGCAACTAGATGTGCAAACGTAAATGCAAATAAATATATTCGCAGCACAGTCGTCGTAATGAGAAGCAGAAACTTACCCGTTGGCATTCATTTTGTACTGCAACCGGCTGAAGTCCTCTCGAAATGGAATTGTGAAATTTTATCGACACTTTGTGGAACGCCACGCGGCGTATTGTAGAGAAATATGTTTATTCTATTGGTATTGATTTTCTGCTTTTATCGCCAACTTTTTGTCGCCAAGTTCTGTTAGTATTCGAAATGTGGCTTCCGGCTGTGTTTTTCTTTGGGTTGTGTTGGCAAACTTTATTTTTATCACAATGCACGAGATGTTTGCTTTTATCACTGACCAACTGTGAATTGAACTTTCTGTGCAATTCGTCGCTTTTGCGAGAGGAGCGCGGACCACCTGCTGGCGAAACGCTGCAAACCTGACTGTAACGATGATCGCAAAGTTCCTCCATGTAAATAAATAGTTTTTGCCGCTCTCGTGTCTCGCATGCACACACACACACAAACACAACACATGCAAAAGCAACCATACACATTTCTACATACATATCTAAGTTTGTACGCCTTGGGGCACCGCCAGCTGTTATCGAGCCAAAGAGAGCGCGGAGAGAACGAAGCTCCAAGAGAGCGGTACGAATTCTGACGTTTTTCGTTATGATAAAAAAAAAAACCAAACTGTGTAGCTTAAAAAGGTTTCTCAACTGCCTCATACCTTAACATTTGCACAATCGCTGGCTTTGCAATTAAATGTGAATAAGTTTGGGAAGTTAATCTTAAGACAATAAATACAACTAAGTGGACCTTAACTCCACGGGCTAAAGTACCAGCAATTGGGTCGAACACTATTCTAGAAACAGTGAATGCGTAAACAGGTCGAAAACTTATTTATCGAGGAGTGCACATTACATACATATGCATGTGTGTATATAGTTTGTATTTCGTAAAGTTTACTCTGATGTATTGGAATTTTGTGCATATATTGATTTTTTATCTAGTATACTTAGGAATTATAAATAAATGTTTATTAAAAGTACAAATGCAACAAATACGATAGATTTGTATGACTATATATTTCATTGCTAGACTGAATATTCCCTCTTGCCAACAACCAGTGCACACGTTAACAAACTCAGAGCAGCGAGTGAGCGAGTGAGCGAGTTTTTGGCGTGACGCGTCACACGCGACCAACTCTAGACATAGCCGGTAGTCAGCGGACTTCTTAATATACTCATTGCTCAGCTCCCTCCTTGCCGTTGCTATCGTTGCTGCTGTTGTTGCTGCTGATGCAATTTGCAGCAACACTTGAAATTTGTCGTGTTGACGTCGATGCGCTCGCTATTTTTCCAAACAAAATGTTTAGCCATATGACAATTTGGTTTCGCACCCTCAGACGTACTCTATAGTGAATACATATAAACATTTGTATATGTTTACTGTTAGTACATATTTGGGTTGGCTCGATTTCAAGGTGCCCTTGCCAACTGTTGCTGCTGGTAGGTGTGTACACTCGGCGCCTGGCCGCGAACCGGTTCCAAAACTTGTGCTTTTTCAACAATGAGTGAAAATTATTCAATAAAACACGTTTGAATACATTCAGTATGAATACCAAAGTGAGAAGACAACAACCTTTGATATGACCTTTGCTACGAAACTGCATCAATCTTAGTTTGAAATCTTAATGGAACAGTTAATAATATATATGTATTTTATCATTCTACAAAATTAGGAGTTGCCAGTTGAGAGTAAACAACTTTTAGTTACGTTTAAGAATACTTATTCTATGAACAGACATACTCATGTATGTATTTTTTAAATTTATACCCTGTATATATTTAAAATGGGCAAAAAATGGCAAATGGTTTTGTACGATATATTTTTCGTCGTTTCTCCGTCCGTCAGTCTGCGAGTCAATCTCAGAGACGGAATCACAAGAAACTTAAAGTTTGGCAAGATCCAGCGTAAATGTATTTCAATACCAAAGTTCAATGAGGTTGTGTTTATGGAAATACATTCCGATGTAAATTAGGTGCAGGGTCTATTCTAGTCGGGCAATTCCGACCGTTTGGCTTTGGTAATATGGGGGCGTGCGTTCGGTTATGAGCGAAAAGTTGTTTTGGGGGCTTGTCTACATAATGAAACTTGCAAATAGTACAGTTGGATGGGGGGTCGTGATAAAACACGACAATACAAAAAAAAAAAACATTTGACAAAAATAGGATAAAGTTAACGGTAAGACGGGTATGAATTTTCTAGTCGGGAGTAACTGATTAAGAAATATTGTTTACAGTGGAGTCTAAAACATGTTCCTTAATAATTGCGACCCAAAAGCATTGACATTTCAACTGTAACTAATGGATATACTGTGTTCCTTTGCGATATGTTCCGGAATAATCATTAACCGATCCGTAAAATTATCACTATCAAAACAAAAGCATGTCTTACCGCCGTCATTTTAAAACTTATTAAAGACGTTTTTAAATAATTTCCTTGAACTCAAAGGCCAGAAAGTATAGGGCCTTAAGCATAAATATTTGTACAATACTTAAAGTTTAAAGTTAAGCATGTAGATGTGTTGCGAACTGTTAATCTTAATTGAGGATAAGCAACCGGCTGTGTGTTTATATAAGCAAATCGGACTGAGGTTGGGGAAGCACTGGGGTTGGGGTTGTTGTTGCGTCAGTGCAAAGAACTGAATTAACTTAAATTGAGTGCGGTCATCCACTCGGCGCACTCAGTCAGATTTAGTGAACTGTCCAAATCCATAGCGGAAACCTTAATTGAACAGTGTCAATTTATTTAGTTAGAACAAAAGCAAACTCGGACTACTGTGTGAACAATAAGTAAAGTCAATTGGTCATGGACATGGAATTGCTCCAAGATAGGGCGAATCTGAGAGTTGTTCTTTATGCAAATTGAATCGAGTTCTTGGAACTTTAATCAGTTGAGTGGCTTTAATGAATAGAGTCAGAGATATAAAGATAAATGCAACACTTTGCAATAACCATTGAAGTAACTAAATGCGATGCAAATTGAACAAAATCAATGAATATTTAGTACAGTAAGAACTGTGATAAAAGCACTTAAGTTTAATTAACTTGTTTACTTTAGCTAGCCAGACAAGTCTGTTAATGTATTTGCACACATCCAACCTAAGGGGCGTGTTATCTTTAGCCTCTTTTAAGACTATCCAAACGCAATGCACATTATTTTGTTTGACAGATAATTCTACTATATGCCCATTCACAACTTGTGTTCAGATTAACTCAAACAGTGTATTCGTATCATGTGCCATAAAATTATAACCGCATCCGAATTTGTTTAGAATAATTTGTGTGCATAGAACAATTGCGGCTCTGAGTTTTGCATTCTGAAATGCGTAAAATCATTTTGGTTACGACAGTTACTAAAAAGAAGATATTCATATCATTAGCAATTCCGCCTAATAAATGGAAACTTGGGATATTGAGAGGTGAGAAAATTAATAACAATCTCACTGGCACCAAATCCTTTTTAAACACAGCTCCAATCCAATAATTCTGCCAATTGTGGGTATAAAATATCCGAAAATTTAGTTTATAGCGTAAAAAAATTCTGTTATAGCGACTGACGTCCGTCAACACCATAAAAAATGTATACAAGAGAAACAGATCAGTTTAAGGATTTCACAGACTGTAACTGTATTACTCATGTTAATTTGTATCAGGAAAAAAAAATTGGAATTTCAATAACTGTTCTTCTTACAATTTTCCGGAATATCCCTTTTTTAAATTCATTTAAATTCGTTATTTGGATGCATACTCATATTGTTTGCAAATGACTTTTGTCAGCATTTCTTAACATTTATCACAATCCGATTCCAACTATCATAAATAGCTGAATTCACTTAAGTCACGATTTTCTTTCGTTTATTAATTTTTTGCTATATATTTATAAACACCCAACACAGGAGAGCTTTCGCGCATGAGCGATTCAAAAACAGAATAAACCAAAACGACAAATTTCTGCGATATATAAAAAAAAGCAGAATATGTCAAACAAAATGCAAAAAAAAAGCAAGAACGAAAAAAGTTTACGGTAATTGGTATTGCCTAACCTTTCTTGCATATGTATGTAAAGCCTACAATACACAAATACAGTACACGTTCGGATATATGCACATACTAGATATGTATATATATATAATTATTTTTATTAAGTTTATTTTTATTTATTTGTTGGTTTTTTAAATTCAATCTTTCTGGTTTTTTTTTTATTTTATAAATTTTAATTAAGTACTTCATAGGGAATTTTTTGCAATATTTTATTCCTTAAGTAAACTAATAAAACCGCCGCATGATTCAGCCTAAAACTATGCTTTGAAACTTTGCCATTGTCTATTAAAAATGCTGGATATAAAAATATCGGTCATCATAAGGTATACTATGAAAATATTCATTTAGTTTAAGCTTGTATACTTTTAACGTTAAACTCTGTTCTAAGCTGTCAGATGTTTTTGCATAAACATTTTAAAACTCAATCAACCAACTTTGTAAATTTAAGTAAAATATGGTAGAACAACTAATAAATAGTGCACTCAAATGTAATATATTTGTTATTAGTTTTGTGCACTTCTTTACAATTGATTTTACAATGCTTGAGCAAATAGTTTAGGCATGTTATACAAAAATCTTTTTGTATGGAACTTACATATTTAATACACACAACTGAAACAAAATAAAACCCCTTTTGCTTATTGAACTCTTTAAAAAATGGGCATGGTGTTTTGGGATTGTACAGTGGGCTAAAACCACTAATTTTACTAATCTATAAATGTGTATTCTCTCTATAATTTCAAAAGTATACCCAAATGTCACTAATAAACATATGAAACACACAACAGCAATAACAGAATTAATTTTACATAATATTACAACTTGTGTGAATCAACAGTTCAACAGGTAATTTCAGAGTTCATACTTCCGAGTTGTTTTTTTTTTTTGAAAGTTTAACTCTTTTTTTTTTTAAATAGTATAGATATTGTTAAAAAGATGTGTGTTCTGGTGGTATCTTACGCGGTATAGAGGACCACAAAACGCGATCAATCCAATGATTTACGTTTTTCGATATTGCAATAATTTAATAATTTCTATATATAACTAAGTATACAAATGAGCTTATTAAGTTAAGTTAAGTTAAGTTGTGACTGCAAATTATATTTGTGATTTAATTTAATGTATGAACTTTTGCGAAGGCATAAAAACAATTTACTGCCCTACATGAGCATGCACATATCGTCGATCAGTATTAAAGCATCGTTGTGCATCTCTTTGTTTATGCAAGCGTGAAATTCTAAGCAAATGTTGTGCAAAATGTCGGCAGCCATCTCGTCCTTGTACCTGTCCCACAGTGCGGTCGGGCTCGACAAATGACATGTGGCTAAGAATATTGAAAATAATGTACGAATTTGATTCGTTAGCGCAGACACAGTAGCATCGGCGAGCGTTGAGTCCCAATGTATAGGATGTAGGGTCTCTAATGTTACTTTCTTCCGGCGTTGAAACATCTTCGATGCTGTGTTCCATGTATAATAGCGATTTATTTCCAAATAAAATAAAGTCCTTGCGAACGGGTCCCTTTCTTATCTAGAAAATAAATTTGTGAACTTTGTCGCTGGTGGCCGTTCTGCTCTTTGCGGTGCATTAGCGTCCGTAAAGTAGACAATCAATCAAGACGTGCATGAATCGGAAATGAAACAGTCGCCAAATAGCCTCGTTAAAATTTCGCCAACTCGCTCACTTTGTTCAGATATTTGCAAACGTTGGATTTGATGGAGTTGCAGTACTCAACATTGCAGTGGGTTCAGAAAGTTGTCGACAAAAGCGGACAATTTGGAAAGATCCAGCTGTTATTGACGACAACTTTGTCAAAAAATTGTTTCCAAAAAATAAAAAAAATTTGTGGGGTGGACACTCTTATCACTTAGGGGTTTGAAAAATAGATAGTAGCCGATTCTCAAACTTACTGATTTCATTTTATATATTATTATATATAGTATATAATATACATATATTATATATATTTATATATATGTATATACATATATAGATTTATATATATAATACATATATTTTTTTTTTAATGGGGTCGAATGCATGTGACATGCATAAGTACAAAACCGTTATACCTTACCATTATCCATTTTCGATGTGTTTAGAGTATGAGGTAATCCATGGCCATACTCATGACGTGATCATTAGAGATCAGCTCATATAATGTTTGCATGACAAATATAATAAAACAGGCAAATGACGCCACAACACATAAATTGGAGAGTGCCCTGAATTAAAAGCTTTGTTTGAGCGAAAGCTTTCTGAACTTCATCTCGTACACAATAGTATGATGTACATATATAAGTTTGTACATACACTTAAGAAAAGATATGTGATACTTAATGCAAAACTAGTTAAAAAGAAATTGTTAAACCACCTTTCCTAAAAAACGGTGTCTTAATAAAACAGCTTAAATGTTGCGTGTAACTATATTTATGAGAGCAGGGAAATATGTGTGTATGTACATATGTATATTTAAGTCTTTGGAGCTTGTGACTAACGATTATTGTGTACCTTTAATTTTCACACAAGCGATGTATCATTTGCCATCGGCCTGTTTCTATGCACAGCAGAGAGTTTTACAGCTATGTTAATCGACAGATTTGCAAAATAATTTCTAAAATAAATACATCGAATTTCAAAACCAATTGCATTATTTAATGCAAATAGAATACTTAAATACATTAATGAGACAACTTAATATAGAATATATTTTAGATCAATAAAGTATTTAAACTTGTCATTGTAATTTAATTTAACATATTGTCTTTTTCATAAATACATTTTTAATAATGACTTTTAAAAATAAGTGAAACCACTATTTAATTCACTATTCTTTAAGCTTTTTTGAATTGTTGTTTTTAAAATATCATAAAATGTTAAATAGGTGCATTTGAACCAATTTAGGTGTGGTCACACTTTTTACCGTCGAAATTGATTATTCCATTGTGTTGCCAAATGTGGGGCAGAAGAGTTGTAACTACTGCTTGTGTTTAGCAAAGCAGAAAGAGAGCTTTAACTGTAAGCGCGTGTGTTTGAGAATTTGTATAGGTTTTATACTGAACGTATGTAATTTGGTACAGTCTGACCAGTATTCAATAGACAATGATCCCCCCGATGCCCGATCCAACACATGTTCGTTCGTTCGTGTGGCTGCATACTTCGCAAACAAAAAGCTCGCGTGACAACTCTCAGAGCTTTTTGTCTTGTGTCTGTGGTACTCTCTGGCTGAGCAGGTGTTTACCTCGCAAGTGAAATTTCGCGTTGCGTTAGTTTGAATCAGAATCTCAGAAAGTGAACAACGTCGTGTCTAATAAAAAGCAACTATGCCGATTGGTGAGTCGTGAATGCTTCTCTGTTGTTGTACGAGTGTGTTTTCAATGCAAAATGGAATAAGAATAATAGATTGGCATCATGTAATTGTGGCCTGACGCACTTTTTTTTATTGCTTAGCCCAAAAAAGCCGGCTGACACAGCTCTGTCTGTCACTCTCACGTTCTCTCTCTCTCTCTCTTATATTATGCTGTTAGTTTTTGGCTTGCATCCAAATATAAAAAGCAAAAATCAAATACATTTCTATTGACAATTCTTGATATTTATCAAACTTTCCTATGCCATGGCTTTCATTATTATTGGGGCGTTGCCCTAAATCAAAGTGAAGAAAACCAAAGAGAGACAAAAGTACCGTAAGATCACATATGTTAGGCACTCCAAACAGATCACAGCCAATATACATAATTGGGGTATTTTAATTTAATTATATTCAGAACAAGGTATCAGTTGAAGAAAAAGAAATAAAAGTTAAGTATATTTTTTTGAAGTGGTCTTCGATTTTTCAAACTCAGTTTAGTGTCAAGAACTGCAAAGCGGAGTCGTTAAATAAGAACCAAAAATGCAAAAACAGTTTTATATCTGTAATGTGACCTTTGGCAATAATCAATACGAAGCGAAATATTGTCTGAAAGTTAACCTCGAGGTGCTCCAAAATGATGTCATTCTGGACAAACATTTGTGCAAACATTTTTCACAACACAAACAGATACATCTGTATACTGTACGATACTTACATACATATTAATGTGCATTTGTATTCTGACGCTGTATCTATGTAGACAAAATCGGTGTATATACATATACATAAATCTCTAACCTCGTCCGTTTTTTCCCAGAGACCCCGCTAAATATTTTCTATTTAGCATGTCAAATGAATGTGCCTAAGTATTTATGTATATATGAGATATATATTTTTAAATATATATATATAGTATGCTATTTCAAAATGTATCTGTGTGAGTGTCACTTTGTATCAAGTCTCACAGAGCTTAGCTCGACGTAGAGCTGGGCTTCAAGCCGAGCGTTCTGGAAGTGAGTAATCGCGTCGGTCTAGAAAATGCTTCGCCACCGGCATCAATAAAAATGACATCATGCCAAGCAAATGCGTCGTTTTCAAAATAACAACAAACTCAAGAACAACATTGTGTGTATGCTTCAGGCAAAGATACCCTGTAGGTTGCCAATTCATATTTAAGTTCATATCAAATCATTTAATATGGATGTTAACGTAATTTAATATGCGCAATAAAACTTAAAACTATATTTAGATTTGTGCTAATAAGAAACAGATTACTTTATTTATCCTAATGTAATTTATCCAAATGTACATAACTTTTTAAAGGAGGATACCTTCGACACTATTTAGCTTATATGTACATCTATTCTTGATCTTTTATTTGTCTGTGTCTTGGGAAACGCAATGATTGACAGCTGGGTTCAGAATATCTCCTAGTTGATTGAGCAATCTAGACTCTAACCTTTTTGCCTTAAATAAATTATTTTTACCTAATTTGAAATACAGGGTATTTATGTGTGCAGCAACAAAAATTTTGCCCACTTGTGTTCTTTTGCCTTTAAGATATAAATCAAAATTATTTTATGGTACACATACCAAGATCTTGTTTCGCAAGTTTTATAAAAGGTTTTTGTTTTAAGAGCCATGAATAGTACATTTAAATTAAATCATATGTATTTTTCTTTAGAAATCAACACACCCGATAAATTGGAATATCAATTCTTCCCGGCCAGCGGCGGAGTTTTTACCTTTAAGGTGCGCTCAGCAAAGGATGCCCATATTGCGCTGACTACAGGACCCCAGGAGAGCGCTCCCATTTACGAGATCTTCCTCGGCGGCTGGGATAACAGCAAGTCCGTCATTCGCAAGGATGGCCAAAAGCCAGATGTTGTCGAGGTCCCAACACCAGGCATTTTAAATGCCGGCGAGTTCCGAGGCTTCTGGGTGCGTTGGTACGACAATGTCATCACCGTTGGCAATCAGGGCGAAGCAGCAGCTTTCTTGTCCTATGATGCCGGCTCCCTGTTCCCGGTTAACTTTGTGGGCATCTGCACGGGCTGGGGTGCAAGTGGCACCTGGCTGCTAGATGGTAAGAACATAACAATCTTAACAGAATTTTTAATTAACTGTAAATTCCGCAGAGCCTGCACCTTCCGCACCCGTAATGGGCTTCTCTCAGCCCACTTGCAGCGGACCCGGCTGCTGGGTAGCCGCGGCCAATGGTGAGGTTCCGCCCAATGCCCTGCAGGGTGGCTTCGATAGCAGTGAGCAGCTGTATATTGCACGCGCCCGTCACGAAGGCGATCTCATTCCCGGCAAGCTGCACCCGTCGCATGGCGTTACCTACATTGCATGGGGAGGCGGCGAACACGGTCACAATGAGTACGAAGTCTTGTGCGCCGGTGGCGGCCAATGGGTGCCAGTCGAGTCGGGCAACATTCCACCCAACGCAGTGCCCGCCGGCGAGACATCCGAGGGCGAGCCCCTCTTCATTGGACGCGCCACCCACGACGGCACCGTGACCGTGGGCAAGGTGCAGCCATCGCACGGCTGCTGCTACATCCCCTACGGAGGCGAGGAGCTGGCCTACAAGGAATTCGAGATCTACGTCTCCAACTAAGGCGGCAGAAACTCATGTATTTAATAGTCAAACTATGCATCTTAGATGCCTTGAGACGCACGCACTGAAATTTGAATATGCAATTACCGTTATTTCAAACGCTTGGCAGCTGAATATATTTTTAATTTTATATTTATTTCTTGTCAATTGAATTTCTAATTCTTGATGAATCTCGAAATCAAACAACGGTTATAACTGTGTTTTATTGTAACTTTTTCAAAATTAACCCCCACATGTTAATAAACTTAAAGTTTAAGAATACAAATACCAACATTTTTGCGAATATGTATTGTATTGGAATTATAATGAAAGGAGTCACTTAAGCTGCAGCACCATTTTACTAATTAATCTTACCCCGATATAACTTATGTAAAAGTTGGTGTGGAATTCGATACGGATCAAACACGGTTCTTAGAAAAAGTCTGCAACACATTCTATAAATAAATAAGATTGTGTGCATCTGCAAACATTAAATTTCTCAAGATTTAGCATGTTTTTGTGAATAACTTTTGCATGTTATTATTCACCGAAATTGATTATACTCTTTATTATGCTATGGTATATTAATTAACCAACGTTTCAGAGGTTGGTTTTTGGTTCGATATTAGAAAAACGGGTGATAGATTATTTGAAATAAAATTGGTCAATAATTTTCAAGATCGAAAACAGACATGGCTAAGTATATAGGTCCTCGGCTATTGATTCAAAGTAAGAATACTTTAAATGTATAAGTTTCGAAAAATGCTTTTTTCAATCAGCACCTTATAAAAAAGGATAAGCATATAAACCATATACTAATATACATACCTTCATTTCTTTATATTTCAACTCCGTTGAATAAACAACAATAAATTTAGTTATGAATATCACTTTATTCTGTGGTCACTTAAGACCATTTATTGAACTGATTTGAACCTTAATACTAAATTTACAATTGAGAATTTGGCCCTATGCTAGCTGTGAATGTGACGAAGAAACGCTGCTTCAGCAGTTTTGCATTTAATAAATTTATTAGTTGTTAACTCCTTTCCCTTTAGTTGTGCTTGTCCTCAATTTATTCATCAATTTATTAGTTGTTAACTCCATTCCCATTAGTTTGTACTTGTCCTCAATTTATTTTCTTATTATCAGAATAATTTTATATTATTCAAGTAGAGTTGGATATTTTTAATTTCAGTTGAGCTGCCATTATTTATATTATAACTTTTGTTCCACATTCTGGTACATACTTGTACATACATAAGACACTGATAGTAATTATCGGTATATATGTTTTTATTCATAGATTTTTCAACGGACCGATGTCATCGATGTACAAGGCTTGTAGAGCTTTTCAGTGTCTTGGTATCCTCTGAAGTAAGCTGGATTATTGGGGTGTCTGTATTCATAATTGTAGTTTCAACTGTGGCTGAATATTTTGTTGCCAATTAAGATTGATTCGATTGAGGAGTTGATGAGCTACGCTCCAACTAAGTATTTTTTTATTTATTTAATTTTCTGGAATGTTAAGCTGCCAGTGATATTGTTTAGCATCACGAGTCCATTGCTGATTTCTTCTATTCACACAGCGATTTTTCTCCATTAGGAGCCTAGGCAAATATGTTTAATTTATAAGTTTTACAATTTCGTTCTTATCACAAATTTTAATGATATTATAATTTATACAATATTAAAAATTCAGTACAAATTATTCTTAATTTTCAAAGATTTCATAAAATTCTGTGCAAAAATTACATTATTTATAATGATTGGTTATGTTCATATTGTTTTGTTATATAATATTCATATATGTATATAGATAGTTCACACATCTCTTCAATTGATAAGAATGGCCTATTTCCAACTTTTAAAATTGTATCTATATTATATATTTCTCCGATAAAATAGAAGTTATTTAAATCAATCAATCTTTTTTGGTTTTTGCAGACTAATGGCAATCTCGTTAGTGAACCTATTATTTAATCTTATAGCTTGTAAAACGATAATTATGGATTTTTGAAGCAAATTAATTGGTTGGGTATTTTGCTGATTGTACAGAGTTGAAAAGTAGTAGTTCGAGATATTTGAGGTTTCTACAATAAAATTACCGATGCAGTTTGGCAGTCTCTTTTTCGTATTACAAAGCTTCGGAAATGATTTTATTTCATAGCCCTGTAATTTTATTTAAGCCTATTGAAGTATATCTACCCTGCCAGTTATACAAATCAAAGAGTATAACATTAAATACATACATTGTGACACTTTGTCATAATAAAAATAAATATACAAATAACCAAGAGACCACAGTTAAACATATAAACACACCAGCGCATATGTAATACGATCCTCCGCTTATATACAAGATGATCGTATCGCGTGGAAAATGCCGAGCGTGCACTTTGCAGCTCAAGTGGTCAAATATATGTATATAAACACATAGATATAAGCATTGCACATATATATAAGCATTGTATGTTTTGGGTTAGCAAAACCCAACATTAATATATAAGATTCATTCTGAATAAAGCAAGACAATTTCATAATAAATTAAACCAAAATATAGCACAAAATCCCATGAATTATAATAATCGTAATACATCTGTTCAAAATCGACCAGTTAAAAGACAGAGAG